>PVKH010006821.1:0-20699 GCA_004027955.1 Chaetophractus vellerosus | reverse complement strand
TCTATAAATGCTAAATAAATGAACTAATGTGGGAAAGGTAGCACTTCAAATATGATAATGTTTTAGTTTCTATTTTTATTTCCCCCCACCCCCCTGCATAAAACAGAATAAATATGACGATGCCTCAGCGCCCCAAAGACCATTAGCCCAGCTGGCCTAGGCCTTGGCCCAGCCTGTCCTCAATTCCCTGTCATCACATCCATTCAAGCCCAGGGGCACCAAGCATCCACGGAGAGACCTTTTTCTACTTCTCCCTTCTACTTTCAGAGTCCAGGGGATTCTTACAGGTCATGTCTCTGTTCTCAACAAATTTTTCTAAAAGGAAAATAATTTGAAATCCTTCAAACTTTTGTTAATGACAAGCAAATCTTCAATGCATTATCTAGCTCTGGGATCTTTGCATTAAAAAAAAAAAAACGATGAACATTTTGAAGATAGAAAGAGTTAAGCCAAAGGAATGAGTTCTTAATGGTAGAATGTGAGTCAGTGTGACTAGTGATTGGGGCATGGAGAGAAGAGAGGTATTGGAGCAACAGACTTTTCCATAGCCCCTAGAAACCAAATAGTAGGACTGGCCCAACTCAAAAAGAAAAATCTTTTCACCCCAGCCCGTGCTTGTGATCTACCCCCTCTACTTCCTACATTGCAGAAGTGTTGTAAGGGAAAGGGAACAAATTTATGCCCAGTGAAATGGCTGCCTACTAGAATCGTTCTGAGTTAATGTCATTGATGGTGGGTGAGGTAGAAGAGGGGGGAGAGTAGGTGGTGATGGAGGGTTGATCAGCTCAAAAGTAAATTCTTTATCCAGCTTCAGCTTTCTGGGGGTATATCTTCAGTCTGTTTATAAAAGAGCTTTCTTACCTTTAAAGCCCTGATTTATTCTCCAGCCAGCCTGAGGTAAGTCTGCTGCCAAGGGGGTTAATTCTTTGCTCTGTGACATTTCTTATGTCACCTCCGTAGTCCAGATGGGGTGAACCTTTTCAATACTCTTCATCAGCTAATTGCATACCCACATTAATGGGAGCAGCTCCCTGCTCTCTTCAAGCAAAGGATCTCCTCCGTTTTCCTTTGAGCAAATGATTGGCATCTGATTTATTAACCTGGTGCCTCCAGGTACATTGCACAGGAAGCAGTGTAAGCAACTGCCACTTCCCTTTGCTTGTGAGATGTGGATTTTAAGTCTCATTTACTCTTTCTGAAAATTGATTGACTAAGCATTCTATAAAAACCATTTGTTACTTGCTAATTGGGGAATAAATTTGCATCCATTCTTCAGCAGAGCTTCTGTGGCTTTTTTTTTTTCATATCCTGGTGACTGGAATAATCGAAATATTTCTATTTTGTATCATACTTGAAGCACCATGGCTTTATCCTTTTGAATTATTTGTTTATAAATTCAAAGATGGTAATAATTGAATGACAGATAGGATATAGATTTTAAAGCCTTGCATTCGAGATTTTTAAATCATAGAATGGAAGCAAACAAATGTACAAAATGGTTTAATCCAAATGTCAACTCCAGGGTTTCTTGAGACCACCATTAGCCCCTCAGTTTTGCTTTCATTTTGGAGGCAGACTGTACCTTTGTCCAGATGCCTTTGGGATTGAATGGGGTATCCCGGACTGTCCTCCTTGTCACAGAAGGCACCACTTCTCCAAGTACCCCTCTCCATTGCAGCTGCCACTCCTCAGCAGTAGGGGAAGCTGTACAACTGGTGACCTTATCAACAGGCTGCACCTGAGATATAAACTTAGTAGGGTACCAAGATGTGCACATAATCAATGCATCCAAGAGAAGGACAGGTACGTCACAGAGTCCTACATATTTTCAATTTTCTTTCAAAGTCACATAATTTGGGCCTCCACACAAACCCAAAGAGATAAATATGGTCATTGGAGAGTCAGTGGCTTTTTCTTATCTGTGAATTTGTCAGCTATCGTCAGGGATGGATAAGATTCCTCCAGATCACAATGAAATGACAGTAAGTGTTCCGGGCATAGCCACACGTCCACTCTCTTGAGACTAGGAACCCAGATGCCGGGTGAGGGCCTGCAGTGGCCACAGTCTGAGGACCGCGCCCTGGCGGTTGGTGTGGGCGCTTCCTTTGCTAAGTGGAGTATGTGCTTCGTGTCCCCTCCTCCCAGCTATCGACCTGCTGTACTGGCGGGACATCAAGCAGACCGGGATAGTGTTCGGGAGCTTCCTGCTGCTGCTCTTCTCCCTGACACAGTTCAGCGTTGTGAGCGTCGTGGCCTACCTGGCCCTGGCCGCGCTCTCAGCCACCATCAGTTTCCGCATCTACAAGTCCGTTTTACAAGCTGTGCAGAAAACCGACGAGGGCCACCCTTTCAAGTGAGTGACCCTGCCGGCCAGCCCTCGCCGCCCACAGATGCCCTCTTGTCTCAGACCAGTGTCTTTTCATGTCTGTTGTTGCTTTTGAGTTTCTGAAACGAACTCAGTTATCCTTATTCTGGTGTTTACTGCTTTATTGATTTTTTTTGTATTTTAATCAATGCCACTACTAATAGTAATCATAACTCATTATATGTGTACAGTGCTTTATACTTTAAGAAGTATTTCAACAGTTACTTAATCCATCCACTCTGTGAGGAAGGCAGGGCAGGCATTATCATCCTTATCTACATGTAGCAAAACTGATGTTCCAAGAAGTGAAGTGACTTTCCCAGGGTCATGCAGCCAGTAAATAGCACACAGCCAGGACTAGGGACTTTGGTTTTTATCCATGCATCTCTCTGGAGGTTTAATTCCAAAGGACCAACACCAGAGAATTGCAAAGTTCAGGAACCTCCTCAAAATGTGTCCACCTCTATATTTTTATATTGGAGAAATCAGATTGGAATATTGAAGGGGAATAAATTAAAAAAAAAAAGGCAATGTACTGACTAAGGGAATACATATAATGTAGCTGAGAAAGGGAGTATTATCACCCAACTCCACCCCCAGCTTACCTCCCTGGTCTAGATGCGAGCCCCAGGTGTTTGTAACTCTGTCTGCCAGGATCACAGAACTGCGGGTCCCTGGCCCCAGAGGGCAGGCTCCCCTACAGTTGTCCATACCTTCCGTAACAAGGGAAAGCTCTGAGTCAGAGGAGACGTGTATACGAGGCTGCGGAAAGGCTTCTGGGCCAGCCTTGGTCATTCACTGACAGCTCCTCTGAATCCTCCCTGACTCACCCTCACCAGCAGCTGAATCAAGGCCTCGGTGGCACCAGGCTCTTAAAAGCGGAATAGACACGTGTGGGGGAGCTTGTTGACCAAAGGGAAGGGGCCGCTTCTTAGTCTCTGGTTCCTGGTCTCAGGGTGGAAGACAGCTAGCTATAGCCTGGGCATTCTTGCCCTTGGGATGTATTTGGCCTTCTCCTAATGCAGTGTTAGTGGATCTGGTAGGCTATAGCTTGGCTCCACAAGTTCCCATCCCCAAACTTGGCAAGAGCAGAGAAGTAGCGTGTCATGTTAACAGGGTGTATATAATGCTGCTTCAGTGGCCCTGGCCTGTGACCATTTAGAGCCCTCCCTGCCCCAACCTCTGCTCTTAGCCACCCACTCAAGGCTTGCTTCTCATATGTGCGTGGCCCTGAGACTGTCACGTTCCATGCAGGGGACTTATCTCTCTCTTGGCTTGTAGCTTCCAGGACCCAGTTATAGGAACAAGAGACTTACCACAATGAGTTCAACTACTTTATCTTCCTAAAAGAGACTAATTTAAACTTTAAAACTTCCCTCTGGCTGAGTTCACTTTTGTCAGTAACAGGAATATCCGACTCAGAGTACATTTTGAACTAAGATACACTTTCTAGACAAATCAGTGTTTTCCCACTTTTTTAAAGTAGAGAAAACAATGACATTTAAATGTAAATGTTTCCCTAAAACTCAAGCCAAACCTAGCTTTACTCTTTTCATCTCAATTCCCAGAGTTTGGAAAGCACTGTGTGAACTCTAAGGATGTCCCCCAGGTCAGTAACATGGTGCTATTGTCAAAGAGGGGATGGAGGGGAAGCAAGAGGGCAGATGGGCCTCTGGGGGTGAGCATGACCAAACAGGAGTAGGTGAAGCTGGACTGACTTTTAGATATATATGTGTATATGTCTGAGAGTTAAATTTAACCATTTGAACAAATGAAAAACACAATTCCTAAAAAGACTTATAATAAAATATCTTTAATATGGCCCAAATCACTTGAGTTTTCAGTGCTCTCTAAAAAATAAAATCTGGGATTAAATTCCAGAATTTAAACATGAACTCTTAATGTTCTGATGAGCAACAAGAATTGGCGGCTAGGATTTTCAGCTATCTTACCTATTTAAAAAGAAAATTTGTCTCCCGGCAGCCAAGAAGAAATGGGGCTTTCACAGTTGCCTGCTGGGCCGTGGATATATAGAGAACTCAGTAAATAAGCTAATTTCAGATTGACTTTTCCCTGGTTACAACCAGACTCCCTGAATTATCAGCTCCCATGATCCTGTTCTGTCTTTGCTAGACAGAAGCAGTCACAGTGTCCCATTTCTGCACTGGAGGCAGTCTTATATGGCACCCTAGCCCACCTGGCCATCCCCACGGATGAGAGAGAAGAAAAACTGAGCTGTCAGTGTGCAGGCCTGTCAATATGCCAGCCAGCCTGTTTTGTGATTCTCTCTGATAGAATTCTCTGTGGGGATGGTTTGTTGACAGGGCCTACTTGGAGCTCGAGATCACCCTTTCTCAGGAGCAGATTCAGAAGTACACGGACTGCCTGCAATTCTACGTGAACAACACACTTAAAGAACTGAGGAGGCTCTTCCTTGTCCAGGACCTGGTGGATTCCTTAAAAGTACGATTGCTTAAGCCATTCACTTAACAGTTTTGAGTGTTCCCTACAGCTATAGTATTACAAACCACTACATAATGGAGAATAATAAAGAGCTAGTGATGATTATGGCCTAGAGTCAGAAAACCTTTAGATATAAGGTGCCTTGGAATCATTCAGTCTAATCCCCTCATATTACAGACGACAAACTTATGTGGCTCGGAGAGGTTATGATAGTTGTCCAGGGTTGCCCAGTGAGTAACTGGCAGAGCGGGGATCAAACCCAGATCACAGAGCTTCTAATTCCATACTTGTTACAACATACCAGGTTGTCTCTTATTACTATTTAAAATTCCTCAGTCAATTTCTTAAATTTATTTTAAAACTTAAAAAAAATATTTATTTTTTTAAAAACCTCTCATCTAGTCTGGGGATGCAAAAAATAGATGTGGTTTTTCACTAAAAGAGACTCTGGACTCCGCTAATAGCTAGAGCTCCAAGTGTCCTTATAAAGATTTGGCTAAGGATGAATGATCTGAAGGACCAAGGTGTGCCAGACCCAACCTTCGGCCAGGATCTGGGGCTCCTAGGTCTTATTCTGGAGCTCTCATTGAATTCACTGGGTTTCTTTGGAAAGCTGCTTTGACCTCCCTGTGACTTACATATAAATGAGAGTTAATCAATCATGATTTGGCAAGGCCTTGAGCAGGATGGGAGAAAGCCTGGGTGAGGTTGTTATGAGTTTTCTGGGCTCCCAGAGTCCTTTGGACACACCCTGCCAGGGTCTAGTACACAGGGCTTCCTGGCAACTGTTCCAGGAAGGGCAGTAGAAACAGTGAGGGTCGTGGTCTTGACCTGCAAGGTGCTTTCCTGGAATGATGCCTTACTGAGTAATGACTAAAGAGAGATACCAGAGAGATTATAACTACTTACCTTAGGTGACATTACTATTTGTATTTGTAATGTAAATATCGTGGGTCATATCAGGGGTGGGCAATCCTTTTCCGCAAAGAGCCAAATAGTAAATAAGTAAATATTTTAGGCTTTGCAGGCCACACAATCTCCATCACCAGTAACTCTGCCATTATAGCATGAAAGCCAATGTCAACACCTAAATGAATGACTGTTTTTGTGCCAATAAAACTTTATTTATGGACCCTGAAAATTGAATTTCATATCATTTTCACATGTCATGAGATAGGGTTCTTATTTAATTTGTTTATTCTTTTATTAAAAATGTAAAAACCATTTTTATCTCACAGGCCCATACAAAAACAAGCAAAGAGTGATAGTTTGCCAGTAATAGACTACATCTTTTAACAAAGAGATTTGTAAGGTGCTGAGAGAAATAAGAACTGAATCCCCTTTTAGTGATTTTGCAATGAGATTTTTTTAAAAATATGTTTATTCTTGTTTCTGGAATAGCCAAAGTGATCCATAGATAAGAATAGACAATTTTCTGAAAAAGATTATATTTACAAATATACTTATATAAAGTTAAAGGCATCATTGCAAATGATTTGGAAAATTTGATAATTAATACAAAGTCCTTGGGATAACGGAACATTTGTGGAAAAAAATGTTCTGTTAGTATATTGCACTTAATTGATATATTTATGTTACTCTACCATTTTAATCCCATTTGATCATGATATATAATTCTTTTGATTTGCAAATTGTTTTGAAATGAGCATTTTATAAGATTCCATTTTAATTTGTCTCCTGGCATATCCATTATATTTCTTCAAATAATTTTTAGAGTTGCACTTGAAAGTCCAACATATATTTTAATTAACATAAGACCACCTTCAAACAACACTACCTCTTGACATGTATTGAGGATACTCCACAACAGAATATTCCAAAATCCTCTCTCCCGTTTCCTGTGAAGTCATTTTACTCATCAATATGCTATATCCCATAATTCATTGCTACAATTATGAATTTAACCAACTAAATTCTGTAACAATTTATAACAATATGAAATAATTTATTTTACCTTAATTTATTCCTTCCCTTAATTCTTGCTGGTCCAAGTTTCTGAACTGTATGCAATGAGTTTTACATACCTATTGCTTTTATATTTCTGATTGAAATCATGATGCATTTTTGCCTCAAATTCTAATTTTTTTTAAAAATCAGTGAAATGAACCTTTTATCTTACATGAACGGTTTTCAGAGCCCTAATGCTCCTTTCATTTTTCAGTTTGCAGTCCTGATGTGGCTCCTCACTTACGTTGGCGCCCTCTTCAATGGCCTGACCCTGCTGCTCATGGGTAAAGACATGCCGTGAATATAATCCTTCCTAGACTGTTAGCTATTAGCTTGTTTTAGTAGATTCTTAGGAACAAACACCACAGATATCCCTGAGTACAGAGCATTTCCTTTATCATCATAGTTTAATTAAAGAATATGATATATATTACACATTAATGATGAATTTCTTAATCTGAAGTTCGTTTTTCTTCAACCACAACTGGTTTTATTTGGCTTCTAATATATATTTGGATATTGAATAATATATATGACAGCTATTCACAGAGATTAATTTGCATCTTGGGAGGGCACAGTCTCCCCTCATTCTAGGAATTGTGATATAATTTCCATAAATGACTCAGCGTTTTTTTTCATTTTCCTTGTGAACTGCCCTGTCCTGTTTTATCTAAAATGCTGGTTATTATAATTAGTGCTATAAAATTACATAACAATATAAAAAATATATAAGCTTATTTTTGCTGTTAACACTCAGAATTTTAATACTATATATTTTTTTTTTCATCCCAGCTGTGGTTTCAATGTTTACTCTACCTGTAGTGTATGTTAAGCACCAGGTAAGTTCTTTGTGTGTCATTCACTCACGTTAAATTTTGACCTCATGAACTTTGGATGTGCTCATGATTTCTTTCTTTTTTGTAGGCACAGATTGACCAGTATCTGGGACTTGTAAGGACTCACATAAACGCTGTTGTGGCAAAGTAAGTTACATTGTGCAATTCATAAAAAGAAAACATTGTTTAAGCAGGCATTTGAGTAGATTACGTAGGGGTAAAAAATGGGTAGTAAAATAATAGATTGATTTATGATCATTCATTCACATATTTGAGTCATGTATTTCTTCTCTTTCCAATCACTTTCTTTAAGAAAATAAGTATAAATGTTAGACACTAAAATAAAAAAAAAACTTTCAGTGGTTTATTGCAGATATCAATATGAATGAGTTTGATAAATTAAGGTCTGTCTGGGAACTGGCCCATGTGCAAGACCAAGATAAGCTGGAGGAAAGAAGGAAGCCTGATTCAGAAAAGTAATATTAATTTATAACAGTTTAATTGAAATAAAAACAATTAAGTTAACAAACATTTTCTATCTTTTAAACAATGAATATTGTTGTCCAATATTCTAACCATTATCACTAATGGCATTTTAAACTATCAAAATTATTTCTTAAAGCTTTAAAATATTTTTAAAATCTGTAAAAATTTTTTTACTTAAATATTATAAATTACACCATTTCAACTCAACAAGTGTGTATGCGTGTCTATTTATTTGTTTAATTAACACCATTGCTTTTAAAAGCTGAACCTTGAATAGATGCTAATTTATAGGTTACCTTATTATATTAAGAAATTACAATTCTAAGTATCCAAGGCTAACATGGTCTTAAACTTTGTATTTTCCCCTAATTCTTAAATTAGTATTTTTAGATGTGTCTCCATCTAAAATGATAGTTTTTATGTTGCTATTATTCAAAATTTTGTTTTAATCAAAAGTTATCCTGGGCTTCAATTACAAAGACAGGTCACAATGGGACTAGACTTGTCAACATAAACTCCCATATGATTGGATCTGAGTGATGGTCAGATTTAAAGCGAAGTACTTAAACCAATATGTATAATAACAAAACAAACAAGAAAAAAATACCCCCTTTAATGTAAAATTCCTCCGTTATTAGATTGTATGACACAGCTGCAGTTCTCTCCTGAAGTACATAAAGATCTTGTTTTTTACTGTGTACAGTTTATATTCTTCCTCTTAAAGTTATTAGGAACACATAAAACTCTATGGCGAATTTGGATCTATAACAGCTCTACAACACATTTGAAAATGCCTGAAATTATCAGCTGGGACCCAAGGGTAACAAAGGTCTAATGAGTATTAGCAAACTTAGGATGAAATATTCTTTATTTTGTATTAATGAATGGTAGCATGGTATAGTTTGAAACTTGGTGGTGCCCAAACTCGGGGAACTTGCTATAATATTATATATAATTATACTAATTTCCAGACTCTACAACAGAGCTACAGAATTAGAATTTCTAGGGCTGGTGACCAGGAATTTATATTATAATGAATTCCCAGGTGGCTTTTTGGCAGCTAGAGCTATGTTTGAGAACCACAGCAATGAATAAAAGCATAGGAATTTGAAAACTGGGAGATGGAAGATCTGGGTTCTAGTCCTAAGTTGTCCAATACTTAGTTTGGGGATCTTGAACAAACCACGTCTGTTAATTGTTTATTTGTTGATTGTTTGATTAGTTCCAAAAAAAGGAGTACCTATTATGTCTGGGGTACTGCATATAACAGGCAGGGAGGGTACAAAGATGAATGAGATTATCCAGCCCTGGAAGAGCTCTCAGCCTATTGGTGCAGACAAATTTACAGAGATAACCATAAAGCAAAGTAAGAACTATAATAGAGTTGTGTAAAATGTCAAAGTAAGAGTGATGAGGGAACAGCTATTCCTGCCTGGAGCAGATAATGAAAAGCCCCTATGAGGAGGTTAGGCCTGGGCCCTGAAGGATGTGTAAGCATTCATCAGGCAGATGATGAGAGGAAAGACATTGCAAGAAGAAGAACTGAAATAATCAAAGGCAGAGAAGCATGAAAATGTAGGCCATGTTTGGGAAGCAGTGAGTCAGCCAGTTTGTCTAAAGCTTTAGTGAGTAGAAAGGGCAACTAAAAAGAGGCGGAAGCCAGGTGGTGAGTGCTATAAGGAGTTTTGACTCTGATCCAACAGGGAATGGTGAGATCTGGGTGTTTTCAAGAAGGGGAATGATGTAATCGGATTTATGTTTTAGAAAGATCACTTACAGACAATCTAATAGGAGAATTGGAGTGGGAAGAGACTGGAGATGTTTGATCAACTAGGAAGCCATCATAATTCAAACAAAAGTGTTGAGGGAATGGGACAGTTAAAATGGAGGGAAAGGAGAGATGATACAGAATATACCATATTCAATGTTATTGTGACATTAAAACCGGAAATTGAGGCTGTGAAAAGAAACAGAAAGGAAACATGATAATGTGGTAATATGGTTTCTGCCATCAAGCTTCAGATTTGGCTCTGAACCTCTTGGTAGCTAAACCGAAAAAAAAAAAAAAAAAAAGGAAAGTTATGTAGTTCTTGTTATTAGAAAGGAGGAAAGGAGAGTTCTTCATGAGAACCTGTTTTTCCTGGCACTAAATTTTGAAGGAAATTTCTTGGTGGGATCTAACTTCTAAAGTCCCTTTAACTTCTAAAATTCTGATTCCATGTTAGAATAATTCCAGTAAAAGCATTCATACCATTTAGTAGAACAATTAAGAGAATGATCTTTGGGATCAGACAGATTACATGGAGACTATTTCTGACACTTTAAGCTATATGAGATCATCATACATTGTTATTTGACTCTCTCAGCCTATTTCCTTATCTGTAAATTGTAAATATTAATACTCACCACATAAGCTTGTTGGGGATTAAATGAGATAATGTCTGTAAAGTACTCTTACTAGTACATAGGAAGCACTCAGTAAATGATAGAGATCATCATCATCATCACTAGTCAGGGTTTAGAGGTCAGGTCAAGAGAGATGTGGAGGACAGTCCCAGGAGCCCTCAGCACTAGTCCTTTTTCCATACTGACTGAATCGACGATGACGTCCAGATCACTTAACCTTTCTGTGTCTCAATTTCCTAACTATAAAATAGGGGTACTAACACTGCCTTATTTATTTCTTAGGATTTTAAAAGTCAGGAAAAAGGGCTTCAATTAGAAAAGGCAAAATAAATATTGTAGAGGGAACTAAAGCTTTAAATAAATGAAAACCTAACAAGAAATCTGCCTTAAGTAAATTCACAATCCTAGGTCTAGGTAAGTTATATTCTAAGAAGATTAAATAGCCTTAGATTTTACCTTGAAACTCTCTTAATGATCTTTGATATGTCTCAGAGAATGAAGTAAAGCCCTGACAACTGAAGTTGGAAAAGAGCTGTCCTATTTTTCAAGTGAGAGGAAAAAGTCGATTCTAGAAGTTAAATTTTGGCAAATTGGATGCCTAATTTCAAGCAAAATCCTAGTATGAATTTGTAAACATATAGGTAAATACTGAGAATACCATGGTTTAATATGTTCAGTAAACCAGAGGATCAAATGGACTGCTCTCTAGCAAGTGAGTATTCAAACAGTCTTCCTGATGTCCTTGTGGAGAAAAAGTAGAAGGTTGAAAAAGTAGATCCCAAGGATGTTCATTAACTATGCAAGATCTGTCTGGGTGGGGTATAGTAATGTGACACAGGACCCTGCCTTTGACCCCATTACTTTTAACACCACTACTTCACATGACTATGTGAAGACAAAACCAAATATACTAAGCAAGTTTCTGGGTAGCACACAGCTTGGAGCAAAAGCAAATTCAGAAGATGGCAAGCTCAAGAGTAAAAAGGTATTGAGTGATCTTGAGCAAGATACAATGCTGAACTGAAATCAATAAAATGAAATTAGCAGGGAAAGTAAAGTCCTACATTTAGGTTTTTGAAAAAGCCAAATTTACAAAATAGGATGGGTAAGGGGAGGGGAGACAGGGTATAACATAGCCTATGTAAAGTACCTAGGTGGTTTTAATTTTGTTAATTGGTGACAGCCAAATATGAGTCAGCGATGGGCTGAGGTATCTTTTTAAAAATCAATGCAAGTTTAGAAGTTATATTAGAAGTATAAAGTCTAAATTGGAGGAAGCCATAATCATCTTATATTCCATGTTAGTCATTCCATATCTGTGTTCGATTCCAGGTTTGGATATTCTAAGAGATGCATTAGTACACTGGAATAATGCCAGAGAAAGAAGACCAGGGTCTTGGGGTACTGAAAATCTGACAGAAATGGGCAGTGAAGACTAAACTTCACTGGGGGTGATTATCCTGGAAAAGAGATCACTTTAAAAGAATACAACAGCCATCCCCGAATATTTGGAGGTCTAACATTAAGAAAGGAGTAGGCTTTCTACTTTTCTCTAAAGGGCAGTAAGTGGAAATTCCAGCAGTTCTGAGATTTAATGAAATATGAGCCAAGTCGGTAGCAATTAGAGATGCTCAGCAAAAGAGCCAATTGCCCCTTGAAGCAGTGAGCTCCCTGACATTCAATATTCAAGTAGAAGTTAGTTGACCACCATCACAGGACTTCTGCACACGGAGGAAAATAGTAGTTAACAACAAGTCTACTGCAATATTCTAAGATTTTTAAACTAAAAAATATATGTCAAACTTTTGAAAAGCCGTATATAGACTTACGATATCTCTATTAGAATGTTTCATACTCTCTCTGCTGCATTGTCAGTTTTTCCCTCCATTTGCTGATTTCCATAATCATATCTCCAGTCTTGGTGGAAAACAACAGCATTAACAAAAAAGCTTTGACTCTATGTCCCCTTCCAGCTTGCATTCCATTTCTTTGCTGCTTTTAGCAAAAATTCTCAGAAGAACTCTCTGCCACTGCTATTGCTATTTTCTCCCTCCCCATTCTCTCCCCAACTCTAATCCAATTAGGCTTTCATCCTGGACATTTAAGTTGCTCTTGTCAAGATCACCAGTGACCTCCACATAGCCAAACCCTCCGGTCACCTCTCCATCCTCATACCACTTGATTACTACTGCCTTTATTACAAACTCTTCTTGGCTACAAAGACATTGCTCAAGCCTTGATTGCTTTCTCCCAGAGCCCTCTCCTGGATCTTCATCCTCTGATCCACCTTTCATCCAGTTGTGTGGCTTCAAAGGGTATCTCTGTCAAGGGCTTTGAAACTTGTGTCTCTAGTCCTTTCCTCCACTCCTGAGCACCAGGGCTGCCCATCTGCTTATCTAATATTTTTTTCTTGAATATCTCATAGATTTTCAAATTCAGGATGACCAGACAGATCTTGCACTCTTGCCCCAGAACCTGTTTTTACTTTAGTAATCATCATCTCCATAAATGGCATTACCAGAATAGATCCCAGTCTGTTCACTTCTCTCCATTTCCATTTTTGCTGTATAATCCAGGCCATTGCCATTTGGGCCGTGGACTGCTGCGGGTATCCCTCCCTCCATTATGACTCCCATTCCCACTCTCATTTCCCCACTTTTTTTTTTTGCACAACAGCCATAGTGATCATCTTAAAATATGAATCAGAGGCCATCACTCCCCTGCCTAAAATTCATCATTGGCTCCCATCACACAAAATAGAATCTAAGCTCTCTACCATGGCCCACAAGTTCCGACATCATCTAGTTACTGCCTGCCTCTCAGATCTCCCCTCCCCATTCTCCAAGCACACTGGCCTCTACTCCCCTCACTCCCTAAGCCTGTCCCCAGTTTAGGGCCTTTGCATTCCCTGCACCCTCTCTCCAAAACACTTCACACCCAGATTTTTCCCCAATGGTCCCTTCCTGTTCATCAGGTAACTGCTTCTCAGATCATTCTATCTAAAGTAGAGACCAGTCCACTTCAACCCACTGCCCCCTCCTGCCTATCACACCACCTTGGTTTTGTTTTGTTTTATAGCATTGATCATCTGAACTTCTCTTGTTTGTCTACTTATTTCTGGCTCCTTGACTGCTACTAGAATGAAAGCTCATGAGAGGAGGCACCTTCTCCCTTTTGTTGACCGTTCAATTCCAGCACTTGGAAGGGTGCCTGGCACAGAGTAACGTCTCAATCAAAATCACAGTGAGCTCATAAAGCTTTGAATCAACACAACAAATTGCTTCTGGTATAAACCTCTCCTAAAATAATGCTGCCATCCTGGTAGAATCATGGAAAGTTAGAGGCCTTGGAGATATGTATTCCACACGGACATTTTAAAGCTGTGCGCTCTAGGACCAGAAAGGCTCATTAGCTTACCTTCCGTCACACAACTAGTTAGCAGAGCTGGAACTAGGACGCAGGGTCCTTGATTCCAATTCTGGGGACTTTCACTATGCCTTGGGTGACTGTAGACTCATTTTCCTGGGGCCATCCTTGCTTATGCCCATCATCCTGGCATATTAATAATTGTATCTTCTTTCTGTGTCCTAGCTTGGGTGGTGAACTACATATCACAGCCCCTACAGTCCTAAAATAAGTTAACATCATGTCTGAAAAGCTATAATCTAAGGAATGTGACTTTCTTGAGTCATTGTTATCCAATTTACACTTTCTTCTTATTGTGTATAAAGAGGAATGTTTATAGATACACATACATAAAAACTATAATACCTTCTGGAACAGGAAGCTATTTGGTCATTTAGCTAATTAAAGCAACAAAACATAATGAATACAAAATGATCTCATTAATAACACTTGTGATTTATTGTCTTTCACTATTATGTCTTTTTAGGATTCAGGCTAAAATCCCAGGCGCTAAAAGGCACGCTGAGTAAATCGATATCCCGCCAGAAACTGGACACAACAGGAATGTGGAAGTGGTAACAGCTCTGTTCTCACATGTTACTGCAAAGTGATTGTTTCTTCCCCAGTACCATAATCTTAGAGACACACTTTAAGACAGCTGTTTTTAGGCTGTTATTGTACTCTTAGGATATTTGAGTTACTTGTGTCAAGCACTAAAATATAGATAAAAGTGTATTAGATGTGGTTTTTATTTCGTGTTGCTAAAAAAAAAAAGTGCATGATGGTGAGAGCCCAAGTTATCTTCCCTTCACCAGTGTTCTCCTCTCTGCAATGCTTCTGTAGCTTCTAACGCTCCCCGTGGCTAGGCCTCTTCTGCCCAGTGCACTGATGCAATAGTGGAAACTGCTTATATGTCCCCGGGTTGCTGGTCGGAGTAATCTTTAATAACAATATATAGAATTGTAGGCTGATGTTTTAGTGTTTTCCAACACACACAACGTACAGTCGACCGTATTTATGGTAACAATCAGTTTTGTATAACTTCAAATAAATAATTAAATAAAGGAATAAACCCAAAACAAATACGCAGTACTTTTGTCATCTGGGATTCACGGGCTGATTTACATGTATGGTAACTAAAAAGTACCAGCATGTTAACTTTATTACAATTTGTATTACTTTCTCTGTAGTTCCTAATGGACTTAATTATGGACTCTGAATATTTGCACTTATGTACTTGATACTGAATGCATAAATAAATGTTACTAAATGTAGAAGTTCTCCCTCTCTTCTCATGGTCTTATAGGAAAGCAAAGGCCTTAAGAGACAAAGTCACTGATGACATGTGACATGCCAGGAAGGTTGACCCCAGACTTTCACTTTACTCTTGTCTTCAGGGCCACATGATCCAACCACAGCCTGGTGTATTGCTTCTTTAGGTTATTAATGGAAATCACTGAAGAGGAATAAAACTGGGAAAGAAACACTCTTTATATTTTACTCTGCAGGGTTGATGCAGATAATTTAAATGGCTAAAAATTTTGAAAGTGATATAAATCCTTATGTAAAATTTTAAAAATAAAATGCAACACAACTCTGGCATAAAATGATCATAATTGCTATGAACTCACTTGTTTGGTACTTACTTATTGAGCATCTACTGTGCCAAGCACTGAGAATGGGGTTGTGAACGAGAGAGATGACCGTCTTGCCCTCATCAATCTAAGTCTCCTAATGACTACTTGCTGCATTTTGCAAGTCCAATTGTGTATTTTATTCCACTGTTAGAGTCAAAAGTCAAAGACGCAGAGGTAGAAGTGAATGAAGGTAGCAGCAGTGGGAGAAATAAAAGTAGTAGGAGGGGAAAAAAAGCAACAATTACTTATGAAAAGCTGCCAGTTCTACACCTGAGTTTAATAAACATTTATGGAGTTGTCCTTCTGTGCAAAGTGGTATGTGGGATACTTGACACTGTGCTAACAGCCAAGAAATCCTCTTCCTGTTTTGGTGTTGTAGGAAGAAGGGAGGTGGTTATGTGCAAATGCTTAAATAAAAGGCAGAATGAAATAGGAGCTGAGATACAAGACTACAGCAGAGAAAAGGATTCTCAGGGGTCTTTGGGCTGGATCCTGATCTGGCTTTTGCCAGGTGGAGAAGGTTCATCCCATAATGAAGACAGAACATGAGCTAAGATACTAAGGTGTGGAAGTGCATGGTATATGAAGAGAATGGTGAGTTATAAGCTGAATTGGGTTGTAAGGTGTTTAAGGTGGGAATGGTAGTTCCAGGTAAGGCTGGGAAGGTAGATTGAGGCCACTCAGGGAGAAACTGGAAAGTCAGTGCCAAGAAGTTGGGGCTTTATTCTTTAGGAAGGGAGTAACAGAGACACGAGGATGCAAGATATGGGAGATTAGAAGTATATAAGAGAACACTGAAACATCAACCAGGTCACAAATGATTAGACTTCCACTAGAACGGCCACAGTGAGGCTAGAAAGGAGCTGTTCACCCTGGCCCTGATCCTTCACATTAGCCAGGCATGCCAAACACCCACCACACAGCAGCTCAGAGAGGCGCTGTGGGAGACTGGACTGGAGCTGGCAATTGGCTACATGCGGGGTAGAGAGGGACTTCCTTAAATTTGGCACCCTAGGCGGCTCGCCTGCCTCACCCTAGTTGCGACCCTGTTTAAGACTAGCTGATCAGGAGGCTCCGTTACCATTTTCCAGGATCAAGAGCCCAGAAGAGCTGATTTGAAGAAGGAAGATGATAAGCTTCGTCTGGTGCCTGATTTTTTTTTATGGTTACTAGATACAGTTAAGGATTTATTTATTTGTTTATTTTTTTATTATACATCCCCCCTTCTGCTTGTTCTTGCTGTGTTCATTTTTCTCTGTGTTCCTCTGTGTCTGCTTGTCTCCCCCTGCTGGGGCGACCTGCCGAGTCAGCTCACCCTTGCTCACGGGGGCTTGCCTTTTTGCCCGCGGGGGCTTGCCTTTGCCCAGGGCGGCGTGCCCCACCCGCATTGGCTTGCCTTCTCGAGGCGTTCTACCCGTTTGAGGAGGCCGGGGGACCGAACCCGGGGCCTCCCATGTGGTAAACCAGCATCCTACCAACTGGGCTACAGCCGGCCCAGTTAAGGATTTTTTTCCCCAATGTTTTTCAGCCTCAAACTTTTAAATAAAGTTTCTTCCAAATGGCTTTATTGTGTAGAATTAATTTTCTTCAGTAACTGCCTAAGCAACTCTTTCCTGCCTTCTAGCTGCCCAGAATTCCTTCCACAAGCAGCTGTTAATTAGGGTTTAATTAGGAATTCCATTTGCTGGCAGTGGTGAAGAAAGTTAGCTGAGGAAACTCAAGGCTTTCAAAATGAAAAGTATAAATGTGGAGTTGTAACAAATGAAGCATAGGACACATAATATCCTGCTTTATACAGGAAGCACCAGCAATACAGGGGACACTGGAGATAATGGGGGAGAAATGCAATGGCCCAGTGAAATGGTTAAGAAGAAGGTCAAGACCAGAACCCGAGGAAACCCAGAGTGAGTGAGATTGTGCTGAAAATGGTGAACAGCAGAAAATTCCCACAGGCTTTGCTTGAATTCAGCATTCAGGGGGAGGGTAGATGCAGAAAGTATGGTATGTTTTATGGCTCATTTCAAGAATAAAGGAGTAGCTTAGTTCATACATCATCTGCCTCTTTCCCCACCCCAGGCCTCAGAATGGCCTGCTGTGACGACTTTTCCTCCTGCGCAGATTTCAGGCCTGTGTTCTCCACTTTGCTTTCTGCTGTGAGGAATCACTGTGGAGAAGCAGTGGGTTGGCTTTCTGCCTCACGGGAGTGCACTGGGAATGTGGCTTTGCTTCACTACTTGGGGCTCCAGCAGTCCCCACATGGTCCTTGAATAGGACGACTCCTAATTTAGGAATCTTTTCCACCTGCAGAGGAGCAAGTGGGGAGCACTGGAGCCTTAGCTGATGTGGTAGTGATTTGAGGGGAATAAACAACCTCTGCTGATCTGAGCAAAAGTGCCATTTGCCTTCAGATTCCAACCTGCTCCTGTAAAGCTTTCTATCAGCACCTCCTGGAGCTCCTCAGTATGAGTTTTATTTTTTTATTTTTCCATTAGTTCAATTTATTCCTATTAAATTCAAATTACAGAATTGATCTGGCTGGTCTCATTTTCTTTAGTAAGTTGAAATGAATTCCTTTGTATCCTGGGTCATAGCCATCTTTTAAAAGAATTCTGCTGCAATTAGCTCTGGTAGCTCCCTAAGAGGTTAAGCTGGACCTTATGATTTGACACTTCATCTTTGCCTTCTTCCTCTAAACATAAACTGCTCTGTCTTTTGCCTTCTTGAAAGTAAAATGCTTTATATATTTGTGTCTTTTCATAAAATAAGGGGGAATAGTCACTAAATCATAATGTAAGTCAAATTCTTAAATGACTAATGGTAGACTGTCAAAATAATATTTTTAAAAATTAAAGATTTCATCCTATGGGTGATTTTTTAAAACCTATTGTTTATTTCTAGTCATCTCTAAATTAAACAGGGTAGCCAAATATAAAAAGTGAGGCATTAACTTAAAAAAAAAAAATCCAAACAGGCTACCCGCAGTGATTTTGGTCCCACTGCACCCTCGGCGGTCTTAGGGGCTCATCGCACCCAGGACTGGAAGGGGGACTCCCCACACAGGACCTTGGCAGCGATGCCTGCCGAGCAGGGGATACACCAGGCACAGACCTCGCAACCTGTTCCCCATGGGGGGCTTGAAAACATTTCCTCTCCACGAAGGGAGCCAGGCCCGGCCTCCCGGGGCCTCTCCTGTCACCTGGGCACTTGCCGGCCAGTGGAGAGGCACCTCAGAGGCTGGGAGGAAGGCTCGTCTGCTCAGCGAGGTCCTTGGGTCCTGCCCAGAAGTTTGGGAGCAAAAATCATTTGGAAAAGCAACAAAATAACACCTCCATCTCTCAACAACAACAGCAACAAACTATTAACCCCAGAAGAAGGCAATCACAAGACAGAGTCAGGACAACCTAATACTAAGAATGTCGAGGTCACAACAAAACTTACAAAACACAAAAAGAAACAGGAACAATGTCCCATTCACAGGGGGGAAAATTGGCAGAAATCATCCCTGAGGATGTTCATACACTGGAGCTATTATTCAAAGATTTTAAATCAACTGTCTTAAGTATGTTCAATGAGTTAAAGGACTCCATAAACAAAGAACTAAAGAAAATTAGAATACTGTCTGAACAAAATAAAGAGATGGAAATCATGAAAAAGGAATCAAACAAATTTTGGAACTATAAAATACAGTCACTGAAATTAAAAACTCATTAGATGATTCAACTGTAAGAAATGAAATCAGGATGCAAATAACAACACGGATGAACCTTGAGGACTTTATGTTGTGAAATAAGCCAGATCTAAAAGGACAAATATTGTATGGTGTCACTAATATGAACTAAATACGATGAGAAACTCCAGAATGTAGGTTACTAGGAGATAGATTGTGAGTTGAGAATGGGAGCTGATGTTTAAAGTATGTAGAATATTTTTTAGGAGGTACTGGGGATTGAACCCAGGACCTCATACATGTGAAGCGCATGCTCAACCACTGAGCTACACCCACTCCTGTAGAATTTTTAATAAGGTTTTTTGTAAAAGTGTGGAAATAAGTAGAGTTGATGGTAACATATTATAGTGAGTAACTAACATTGCTGATTTATAAATGTGATTGTGGCTGAAAAGTATAGTTTTTGTCAATTGAAAGGAAGCTAGAGGATAATCTAGGAACAACATAGTGATTTCAGTTGTGGATGAAGATTGTAGTTAATAGTATAAATATATAAAAATGTTCTTCTTTTACAAAGTGTTAAGAATATGGTGACACATGGGAAAATTAAACTAATATAACTTATGGGTGATAATTAACAGTAATATTGTAATATTTTTGAAGCAATAGCAAAGAAGATACATCAATTCTAAGGGACAAAAATAGGGGGGTCTAAAGGGGTATGGGATTTTTCCTTTTGGAGTAATGAAAACGTTCCAAAATTGAAATGTGACAGCACAACTCTGTGATGAAAATGAGAGCCAGTGAGTGTACATTTTGAATGGATTGTACAAAGCGTGGGACTGTATAACACAGGGAATCCTGTGGTGGAAGATGGACTGTGGTTAATAGAATATGAGAACATTTTCTCATGAACTATAACAAATGTATAATACTAATACAGGGTGCTAATAATCGGGTGGGTTGGGGAGAAAATACACCAAATGTAGGATATGGGCTATAGTTAGTAGTAACATTTTGATGATGCTCTTTCATAGTTTGTAAAAAATGTTTCACAACAATGCAAGCTTTGGTGGTGGGTGATGTATGGGAGTCCAACATGATGATATGTGTGTTTCTTTTGTAAATTCACAACTTTTACTGTACATTTGTTGTTTATGCATGTTCATGTACAAATGATATACTTCAATAAAATTTTATAATGAAAAAATTCCAGGGGCCGGCTGTATAGCCCAGTGGATAAGGGCGCCGGTATACCACATGGGAGGCCCCGGGTTCAGTTCCCGGGGACCTCTCCAAGCGGGCAGACGGCCTTGAGAAAGGCAAGCCGCTGTAGGTGGGGCAAAGCCGCTGTGGGCAAGGCAAAAAGCCGCCACGGACGGGGCGGAGCCGCCACAGGCATGGCAAGTCACCCGTGAAGCACAGAGCTGCTGCCTGCAAATCACGGAGCCGAGCAGCCCGCAAAA
>PVKH010006820.1:0-20712 GCA_004027955.1 Chaetophractus vellerosus | reverse complement strand
GCGGTTGATAATTGATTTTCCAATGGTTCCCTAACCAGCAGCATCAGCATCATCTAGGACAGGGGTTCTTAACCTTTTTTGTTCCATGGATCCCTTTGCCAGTCAAGTGAAAACCACGGGCCCCTTCTCAGAATGTAGCAGCAGACAGCTTTGTGATACTCAACCAGCGTCAGGTCTAACAACTAATGTAATTTTGAAGTATGGATAAGCATAAGTGATTTTTTGGGATAGGCAGCCACTGTAACGTGATATTAATATTACTATAATTTATTGCATAGATTCATAAGTGAAGGAAATGCTAGATTTAAGTTAGAGGTCAGAGAAAATAAAGATAATAAGTTGAGTTTTTTTCAGTTCAAGCTGACAGACCCCCTGAAATCTTTCCACGGGCCCTCAATGGGTCTGTGGGCCCCTGGTGAAGAACCCCTAATCTAGGAACTTGTTAGAAATCCAAATTCTCAGGCCCATACCTGACTTACTGAATCAGAAACGTTCTCTTAGGCCTCCTGGTGATTCTAATGCATTCTAAAGATGATACAGCTAACATTAATGATTGCACAAACCAGTATAGATGTCTTTATGTCTTTGTTCTTACATTTTTAACAATATATTTACTTCTCTATTTGCAGTATCTCCAAAACTTTGTAGTGCTTTGATATGGCTTCATATTTACTTGTTCTCATAGTGTTTAGTACAAATTTAGTCTATCATCAAGGACACTATAAGAAATGTTATGACAGAGACTGCAATGAGAAAACTCTTACCCCTAATTATAGTTGTGTATGACTCAGGATAGACAGGAAGAACTTTAAAGCTATATTTTAAATTTGAGGCTTTCCATTAGCAGTAAGTTTCCTGGAGAAGGCCCAACTTCCTCTTTTAGTTTTCTTCCTCATGGAAGTGATAACCTTGTTTCTATCTCATTACCTCATTACTTTATTCACAGACTGACTAAGAATAGCAGAAGAACACTTGGAAACCATTGAACTAGAACATAGCAGTAATTTTAAACAATACATTTTCTAATCAGACAAGCAAATCAAACTTTTGCTCTTTTAAGTGGTAAATTAAACTGAGCCTAAAAATAAGATGACCTTAAAAGAAATAAGATTGTAGGCCAGTGTATCTTTAATTAACTGTGTTCTGGTAAATCTTCTCTCTGGGGCCAGAAGAGGGTAGCCTTATTTGTAATGTTGATTTCTGCAGTATAAATCCTCCTACAGTGATTGATTTTAAGCTTGCATTGGTTCAACACCTGACTGAAAGAATTCATGAATATTTAACAATCAATCCTCTTAATTCCATATCAGGTAGCTCCAGTGTCCCACTGATTTAATCAACTTTCAAAAGCAAAAAAAGCAGAAATATTAGTCTATTTCTTAAAATTTTAAGATACGCATCATTTATTTAGTATTGACAAGTTAAGGGAAAGGGCTACTGAAAATTTGTCATAGGCATTCCATCTATTTATAAAACAGCACAGGCAGGATTATCTGTGAATTAATTGCCTCACACTTTCCAATAGCACTCTAGGGCACATTGCCCTGTGGATTCTGTGCATGTGGACCTTCTGTCTCTTTCAGATTCTTGCATTTTATAGACATGAAAAGCTGATCGGAAAGAAACCCTCTGCCTCCTTCATATCCTGCTAGAGTTTTTACTGATTGAATCTAGTGATGCTAGTTTTATGTCATGTCAAAACTCTTTGTATCCATGGGAGTTTCTCTTGCCTTGATGTCAGATTTTGCATAATAATTTCTGTTTGCCAGGGTTGTAAAAATGCATTATGAGTCAGTGCATTTATTTATTTAAAGATTTATTTTTTTGTCCCCACACCTTGTTGTTTTTCACTTGCTGAGTCTCTTCTTCTTCCTTGTTTTTTTAAGGAGGCACAAGGAGCTGGACTTGTGACCTCCATTGTGGGAGGGAGGTGTCTAATCGCTTGAGCCACCTCCGCTCCCTGCTTTGTTGTGTCTCCCATTATGTCCTTTTTCCTTGTTTCTCTTGTGTCAGCTTGCTGTGCCTGTCCATTACACCGGCTCGCTGTCTTCTTTTAGGAGGCATTGGGATCCAAACTAGTGACCTCCCATGTGGTAGACAGGAGCCAAGTTGCCTGAGCCACATCCATTTCCCAGGAAATCAGTGCATTTCAGAACTCATATAACCCACTTAGTTTTCCTGCTCTGTATCATACTCTGTCTAAATTAAAAGAAGAAGGCTTTTCTTGTTATGTATAAAGTCTCTTCTCTTAGAATTATAACCTTTATGAATTTTTTATGCTTACAGATAGTGTAATAGCTTGAAAATAATCTTACCCAATTCAAATTCATTAATTTCCCTTATCATTTCTGATTATAATATTTAATATCACAGCTAGTGTCAATTTCCCAAGTGCTTTCTAGTCTAGAATTTTTTAATTTAATTGAATAACCGTCTAAATTAGGAATATTTGCTCAGCCTTTGTGAAATTTGAAATCATATTAAGTGTAGAAGTCAAATTATTTGAAAGCCCTGCATTTATTTTTATGCCTAAATGGAATCCTTTTTGATTTGAATAAGTAAAATGTTATGGTAACTGTTTTGCTATTTTTGTATATTTTTAGATATTCACATATAAATACATACAGCAAAATGAGAAAAAAATTGAACCAATTATCTGGACTGTTGAAATGCTCACCTTTCCTCAATGGAACTCATAGACATATAGACAGAAAAAATCCTTGCACTTGAAGAGAGAAAAAAAATGTAACCCAATGAATTAGTGGGGAGTTATAGGATGCCATTTCATCTTAGTTGAAGTAGAAATGGATTCTTAAATAACTAACGTTGGTGCATCTAAGTATTGGAAAAATAAAATGAAATTTCCACATCATGATATACTCAAAAATAAACTTGTTTTGGCTAAACTATTAAAATTAAGTGAAAATACAAGTTGAAAATATAGGTTCACTTAAAGCAACAGTTTTTTAGTGAAAATATCTGCATGTTTATGTGTATGTGTTTATTAAATGGGCCTTCACAGTGCGGCAAATAAAGAATTAAATATTTCACTTATCTAATTGGCAAATTTAAAATATTGACAATATAGAATGTTAGTAAGGGCGTGAAATGAGACTTCTCATGTAGTTCAGATGGAAATAAGAATTTTTACCTCTTTTATATGGGGGCAATTGACAATATACGAAATTAACAAATAAATTCATTTGGCCCAATAAATCTATTTCTTAAAGTTTTTTTTTTTTTTTAAGATTTATTTTATTACATATCTCCCCTTCCCCCCCCCCGTGGCGATGCGCTGAGAGTGGTCACTGCGCAGGCGCGGCTTTCCCCGCTTGTGGGCGGTCTCTGCTTCTGTTCACGGCCGGCTTTCAGTTCGCGGGTGGCTGGCTGCGCTCCATCCGCGGGCGACCTGCCCTACCCGTGGCGGCTCTTGCCATGTCCGTGGCAGCTTCTTGCCCTGCCCACGGTGGCTCCGGCCCGCCCATGGCGGCTTGCCATTCTCAAGGCGGTCTGCCCGCTAGGAGAGGTCCCTGGGAATCGAACCCAGCGCCTCCCATGTGGTATGCCGGCGCCCTATCCACTGGGCTATCGAGCCGGCCCCTTTTTAAAGTTTTAAACTAGGAAACAATGAAACAAGTTGGCAAAACAGCATATATGAGTGTTTATTGATACATTTCTTATAATAGTCAAATTTTAGTAACAATTTGTATTTCCATCAGAAAACCAATTATTCGATTCATCCATTAAGCAATACTATGTAATACTTAAAACAACAATGATGATATATCTATTGAAATCCCAAGATGTGTTTACAACACAACATACACACACACACACACACACACAGATAAAATATGGTCCAATTAAGGAATAATCAGAAAAAACATACAACAGTGTTATAAACAGTGCTTATGTCTAGAAGACAGTATCAGAGTGATGTTTATTTTTTCTTTTTACATTTATGCTATAAAATGAGAATTAATTAATTTTAATCATAACAATAAAGCTTTCACACAGAACATATATCAATATGGTAAAAATTCTCTGGTTTTGATATTCCAGCTATTGATTTCCTCTAAGGAAAGGTTATACATCCAAAGAAATTTCAAGGTAAGAACACAGAAAATTTAGTATATGTGTATATGAGACAATTATATTTATACTTTGAATTGATGAATGTTATATATAATATGAATATGCTCTATCATCACTGTCAAGTACTAAATAGAAGTTTTAAGATATTAATCTCTTTTTTATTAAACAACTTATCATAATCTTTATGCAGTTCAAATAGATAGATGAAATTATTGAACTAAAGAAAATTTTGTATAATTTGCTTTAATTACAGTAATTGAAGGAAATGGCTACATTAAAAGCAGTTGCTATACCATATAACAAAAGAGTAAACAGAAAATAAAATATAAACTATACTTCAAGAATTAAAAAAAATATGTACAGATAAGGAACACTAACAGAATGTGTAACTAGAAGATTTATTCTTAAAGTTTGACAAAAAAGTGTTCTCTAAGCAGAAAGGAAATGATAGAAAACAATCTTGGGGTATCAGGTAGGAAGAAGGAACAATGGAAAGAAGAAAAATATGGGTAAATATAATAAACAATCCTTTTCATGAGTTTTATATAAAATATCTGATGTTTGAAACAAAAAATTAAAATAGCATCTGATATTTCAGACAATGATATTAACAGTGGGAAAGGGAAAGGAACCTAAATGGAAGTGAGGTCTCTACACTTCATTCTAAGGGGTAAAGATATTGGTAACAATAGGTTGTTACAAGTCACATAGGTATATTGAAATGCAACCACTATGAAAACTACACAAAAAGATGCTCTCAAAAGCACTATAAATAAATTAAGGTGCTCTCCAAAAAAAAAAAAAAAAAGAATGTGAAAGTATCCTGTAGGAAAAGAGAAGCAGAGTTATGAAAACTAGTGAAACAAATAGAAAACACTTAATGAGATGGCAGACTTAAGCACCAAGATAACAATAATTCTTTAAATGTAATTTGCCTATTTGGAGAGCAGTAAGACCAAACTTAAGGATGCCAGTTACCCACATGTTGTAGTGTCTGATTCTGTAACCTAATGGCTGTAAAATAGTATCTCAGTTTTTTATTTTTAAATTTTCTGGTACTTGAAGAAGTTAAGTAAACTTAGTCGTGGTATTTCTTATGTATATGCTTGTGCATTTTTCTATTGGATTTCCTGCTTTCTTCTAGTTTATTGTATAATGTAGATAGTATTTTTGATCAGTTTTGATGACATAAATGTCTCGGAAACTATAAGCTAATTGTCAATTTTGACTGTTGTACCATATTTAAAATAAACTCTTAGTTTTGATGTAAAAAATGTAAATTGTGTAAATATACCAATCAAAGGACAGTCAGAGGAAATAAAATACAGCCAACTATATGCTGCTTAAAAGAAACTTCAAATTCAATAACATAGGTAGGTTGAAAGTGAAAAGGATAGGAAAAGATATATCATGCAACATTAATTTAAAATGCACAAGTGTTTATAATTGTATCTGAAATAGTAGACTTCAGAGCACAGAAAATAGAAACACAAAGGGATATTTTATATTGATAAAAGGATCAATCCCTCAGGAAGTATATAATGATCCTACATGTGTATGTGCTAAGTAGCATAACCTCAAAATATATAAAGCAGAAACTGTTAGAGCTGAAAGGAGAGCTAGAAAAATTCAAATTATGGTAAGGGACTATAATACCTTTGACAGAAAATAAGGAAGACAAGAGAAGAACACAGTATCTCCATCAACTGACAGGATCTCATTGTTATATAAATAATACTTTATCCCAAAAGAGCAGTATAGGAATTTTTCATGGAACATTCACCAAGGTGGACCATATCCTGGGCCATAAAACAAACCTCAACAAATTTAAAAGAGTTAAAACCATATTGTGAGGGGCCTGATAATAATGGAAACTAGAAATCAATAACAGAAAGATTCTAAATGAGTGCAAATTAACAATGCACTTTCAATCATCCATGCGTCACAGCTGAAGTGAAATAGTCAATCTAATATATCTACAAACTTTTATTTAAAAAATAAATTTGTAAATAAAAAGTTCCAAAAATCTCTAAGTCCAGATGTAATCACTAGAGAATTCTATTAAAAATTCAAAGAATTAATACTAATTTTGCACAAACTCTTACAGAAAATAGAAGAGAGAACATATCCCAACTCATTTTATGAGGCCAAGACACACTTATACTCAAACCAGACAAATACAGTAAGGTAAAAGAAAACTGCAGACCAATATCTATCATGAACTTAGATGCAAAATCCTTAGCAAAATGATAGCAAACAAAATCTCTAGCAATGCATAAAAGAAAAATGTATCATTACCAAGTTGCATTTATTCTAGATATGTGTCACTAATGTAACATTCAAAAATCAATGTTATCCACCATATGAACAAGATAAAGGAGAAAATTATATGATCCTATCAATTGATGTAGAAAAATCTTTTGACAAAATCTAACACACATGCATGACAAAAACTCTTAGCAAACTAGGAATAGAGAGGGATTACCTCAATTTGGAAATTGTGTCTATAAAAAATCTCCAGCTAATATCATACTTAATGGTGAATGACTGAATGCTTTCCCTCCCCAAAGCAAGAATGTATGCACTCACCACACTTATTCTAAATCTTCTGGAATTCTAGCCAGTGCAATAAAGTGAGGAATAGAAATAAAAGACATACATATTGGAATGGAAAAAATAAAATAAAACTATTCTTATTAGCATAGGTCATGATTGTGAATTTTAAAAATAGGAAATTTATAAAAACAAACAAAACCCCATAACCATCCAGAACTAATAAGTGACTATAGCAGATTCATAGGATACGAAATCAACATTTGAAAATTAAACATAATTCTATAGCTTATGGAAATAATTAAAAACAAAATACAGTTTATATTTACTCCAAAACAAAATGCAATATCAATGTATACTCTTAACAAAATATGTATATAATCTGTATGCTGAAAGTTACAAAATGCAAATGAAAAAGTCAAGAAGACCTAAAGAACTAGTGGCTCTACCATTTTCTTAGATTGGAATTATCAACATAGGAAAGGCAACATTTCTCTCCAAATTGATCCATTGGTCAGAACTTAGATAAAAATTAACCCAAAATGGATCATAGACTTAAATGTCATAAAACTTTTAGAAAAAAGGCAGTAGGAAATCTTGATGATGCAGGGCTAGGCAAAGAGTTTATAGAGTTAATGCCAAAGCACAATCTATAAAAGGAATGCATGAACAATTAGATCTCAATAATATTAAAAATGTTTTCTCTCTGAAGGCTATTTGAAGAGTCTTAAAAGATGCCGCCTGGGAGAAAATATTTGCAATCCATAATCTGACAAAATACTAGTATATAGAATAGACAAAGAACTCTGAAAACTCAACAGTAAAACAGCAAACAATTCAATTAGAAAATAAGCAGGACATGAATAGATATTTCACTGAAGCAGCTATAGATGGCAAATGAATTTGCATAATATGTTTAACATAATTAGCCACCAGGGAAATGCAAATTAAACCACATTGAGATATCAATACACACCTATCAGAATAACTGAAGTAAAAATAGTGGCAACACCTAATGCTCTTGAGGCTGCAGTAAAACTGGATGCTTTGTTGGTGGCAGTGTAAAGTGCTACAGCCCC
This sequence comes from Chaetophractus vellerosus, assembly GCA_004027955.1. Classification (NCBI taxonomy): domain Eukaryota; kingdom Metazoa; phylum Chordata; class Mammalia; order Cingulata; family Chlamyphoridae; genus Chaetophractus; species Chaetophractus vellerosus. The sequence continues at coordinate 12,985 of PVKH010006820.1, read as the reverse complement.
TATAGCAAATGGTCAGGTTTTGATCAAAGTAAACATGAAATTGTCCTACAACCAGCAATTGTCCTTTTGGACATTTTTTCCAAAGAAATGAAATCTTATTCTCATGCGAAAACATACAAAAGAATGTTCATATCAGCTTTATCTGTAATAGCCAAAACTGAACCAGCCCAGATATCCTTTAGTAGGTGAAAGGTTAGACAAATTCTAATAAATACACAAGATATAATCCTACTCAATTAAAAAAAAATGAACAGGTTATTGATACGTGCTCTAACTTGGATGAATCTCTAGAGAATTATGCTATATGAAATTAGCCAATACCCAATGGTACATAATATATAACATTTTTGAAATAATAAAATTTTTAGACTTGAAGGGCAACTCGGTGGTTTCCAGGAGTTAGGGATGGGTCAGAAGGGGCAGGAACCAGTAGGTGTGGTTATAAAAGGGCAGCACAAAGGATCCTTGTGGGCTTGAACTTTTCACTACCTTGACTGTGGTGTTGGATACATCAATCTACACAGGTTATAATTGGAACTCAACACACACAGACACGGTCCACACACGCAAAAATGTGTACAAGTAAAACTGGAGAAATATTAGTAAGACCTATGGACTTTATCAATGTAAATATCCCAATTGCAACATTACACTATAATTTCATAAAATGCTACATTGGAAGAAACTGGGAAAAGTGTACAAGGGATTTATCTGTATTATTTCTTACATCTGCATATGTGTCTACAATTATCTTAATAAAAATTATAATTTTAAAAGTTTAAGGCAAAATGTGTATAGAGTATAATCTTTCCCTTCTATCAATATCTGTTCTCCCAGGAATATCATGAGTTGCAGTTGCTTTTATACTTCCAAAGAGAGACTAAAAGAGACAACTTTCAAAAATAATATTTATATAGGTGTCGGTATATAAAACAGAGCTTTTAACACTATTAGTAGAATTATATGCACACACTTTTACATACTAAATTCTTCATTTAAATCTTTCATAAATAAATTTACTAATACATAAAAAACTCCCTCATTCCTTTTTTTGCACAATATTCCATTTTGCATAATATTCCATTTTATATCAATTATGGCTATGTCATCATTTATCTAACCATACTTTTCTTTTTTAATTTTTTCTATTAAATAACAATACTACAATATATAACTTTATACAGTTACTTTTCTTTTTTTAAACAAATCAATTTTATTGATACATATTAAAAAAGTATACAATTCATACCAAGTGTACAATCAATAGTACTTAGTATAATCACATAGTTGTGCATTCATCATTCAATCATTATTAGAGCATTTTCATTATTATTCATTATAATTCATTATTTCAATAATATTAATAAACAAAAAACAGACAAACAAACTAATAAGAAAATTTCTCACATCTCAATTTTTCTGTTTTCCTTGGTGTACAAAGTTGCTATTTCTGCCTATTCTTGTACAATTATTTATTTGTTTATTAAGCAGTTTTATTGAGAGATTCACATACCATATGATCTCTCCAAAGTGTATAATCATTGACTTTTGTACAATCACAATGTTGTACATTCATCATCTCAAAATTGTTAGAACAATTTCATTATTACAAAAAGTAAGATTCCACACCCCTTAGCATTCCTTTCCCAGCCCTACATAACCAGTAATCTAATTTCATCTTTATAAATTGATTTATATTTACTTTTTATACAAATGGAATCATACAATTGGTAGTCCTCTGTGTCTAGTTTCCTTCACATAGTATAATTTTTCTTTTTGTCTGTTATTTAACATTTTGTAGCATTAACCTACATTTGTTCAGCTTCAAAGAAAAACAGTCTTATATGTGGAATTTTACCTATATTCATATTTCACATAATATGTTTATATTTTACATAGTATATTTAATTCATAATAGCACATCATACAGTATTTGTCCTTTTATATCTGGCTTGCTTCACTCAACATAATGTCCTCCAGGTTCATCGATGTGGTCATATGTTAAATGACTTCATTTTTCTTACTGATGCATAATACTGCATTGTGTGTATACACCAAAATTTGTTTATCCATCCATCAGCTGATGGACACCTGGGTTGTTTCCAACTTTTGGCTAGCATGAGTAATGTTGCTGTGAACATAGCTGTGCAGATGTCTATTCGTATCACTGCTCTCAAATTCTTCTGGGTATATACGTAGCAATGATATTGCCAAGTTGATGGCAAGTCTATATTTAACTTCCTTAGAAACTGTCAAGCAGTTCATCACAGTGGCTGTACCATTTTACATTCCCACCAACAGTTAATAAGCATTCCTATCTCCACATCTTTTCCAACATTTAAAATTTTCTGAAATTTAATAGTGGCCAGTCTAATAGGTATAAAATAATATCTCATAGTTTTGTTTTGCATTTCCTTAATAGCTAGTGATGTTGAACATTTTTTCATGTGTTTCTTCACCATTTGTTTTCTTCCTTGAACAGTTTTTATTTCAATCGTTTTCTCATTTTTTAATCAGGTGGTTTGTCTTTTTATTGTTGAGTTGCATGATCTCTTTAAAAATCATTGATATAAAACACTTACCAGATATGCGGTTGCCAAATATTTTCTCCCATTGAGTCAGCTGCCTTTTCACCTATTTGACAAAGTCCCCCAACGTACAAAAGTGTTGAATTTTGAGGAGGTCCCATTTATCTATTTTTTCTTTTGTTGCTCTTACTTTGGGTGTAAGATTGAAGAGACCACTGCTTATCACACTATCTTGATGATGTTTTCTGACATTTTCTTCTAGGATATTTATGGTTATTGTTTTTATATTTAGGTCCTTGATCCATTTTGAGGTAATTTTTGTATAAGGTGTGACAAAGGGGTCTTCTTTCTTTCTTTTGGATATGGCTACTCAGTTCTCCAAATACCATTTGTTCAATAGACTGTTCTGGTCCAGCTGGGTGGGCTTAACAGCCTTGTCAAAAATCACTTGACTGTAGATGTGAGGGTTGATTTCTGAGTTCTTGATTCAGTTTCATTGGTCAATCTGTCTCTCTTTATGCCAGTACCAAGGTTTTTTGTTATTTGTTTTTTGTATTTTTACTACTACTGTAGCTAAGTAATATGCTTTAAAGGCAGGAAGTAAGAGTCCTTCAACTTTGTTCTTTTTCAAGACATTTTGGGAGATTATAGGTTCCTTAACTTACAAATAAGTTTGATTATTGGCTTTCGGATTTCTACAAAAAAGGTTGTTGGGATTTATACTGGGATTGCATTGAATCTGTAAATCAGTCTGGGTAGACTTGATATCTTAATGATATTTAATCTCCCGGTCCATGAACATGGAATGTCCTACCATTCATTTAAGTCTTCTTTGATTTCTTTTAGCAATGTTTTTTAGTTTTCTGAATACAGGTCCTCTACGTCCTTGGTTAAGTTTGTTCCTAAATATTTGATAGTTTCAGTGGCTATTATATGTGGAAATTTTTTTTCTGATTTCCTCCTCAGGTTGCACATCAATAGTGTATGGAAAAGCTATTGATTTTTGTATATTAATCTTGTATACTGTCACTTTGCTGGATTTGTCAATCAGTTCTAGTAGCTTTGTTGTGGACTTTTCATGATTTTCTAGGTAAAAGCTCATGTTATCAGCAAATAGTGAAAGTTTTACTTCTTCCTTTCCTATTTGGGAGCCTTTTATTTCTTTGTCTAGCCTAATTGCTCTAGCTAGAACTTCTAGCACAATACAGAATAATAATGGGGAGAGTGGGCATCCTTGTCTTGTTCTTTTTTTTTTTTAAGATTTATTTATTTTATTACATATCTCCCCTCCCCTCCGCTGCGGCGACGCGCCGAGACTGGTCACTGCGCAGGCACGGCTTTCCCCGCTTGTGGGCGGCTTCTGCTTCCATTCACGGTCGGCTCTCAGTTCTCGGGTGGCTGGCTGCGCTCCATTCACGGGCGACCTGCCCTGCCCGGGGCGGCTTTTTGGCCTGTCCGTGGCAGCTTTTTGCCCTGCCCATGGCGGCTCTGGCCTGCCCATGGTGGCTTGCCATTCTCAAGGCGGTCTGCTCACTAGGAGAGGTCCCCGAGAACTGAACCCGGGGCCTCCCATGTGGTATGCCAGTGCCCTATCCACTGGGCTATCCAGTCGGCCCTTTTGTCTTGTTCTTGATCTCAGTGGGAAAGCGTTCAGACTTTCACCGTTGAGTATGATGCTAGCTCTAGGTTTCTCATATATGAACTTTACCATATTGATAAAGTTTTTTTTTCCATTCCCATCTTTTGGAATATTTTTATCAAATAAGCTTACTGTATTTTGTTAAATGCCTTTTCTGCATCAATAGAGAGACTCATGATATTTCTCCTTCAATTTATAAATGCAATTTATTACACTAATTGATTTTCTTGTGTTGAAACCCCCTTGCATACCTGGGATAAAACCCACTTGATTGTAGTGTATAAATAATTTAATGTGCTTTTGGATTTGGTTAGTAAGGGTTTCTTTTAAAGGATTTTTTCATCTATATTTATTAGAGATTTTGGTCTGTAATTTTCTTTTTTTTTTTTAGTGCCTTTACCTGTTTTGGTATTAGTATGACACTAGCTTCATAGGATGAGTTTGATAACATTCTTTCTTATTCAATTTTTCGGAAGAGCTTGAGCAAGATTTGTATTAGGTTATCTTTGAGTGATTGGTAGAATTGAACTGTGACGTCATCTGGTCCCAGGCTTTTCAACCTTTGGAGCTTTTTTGTGATTGTTTCAATCTCTTCAATTGTGATTGCTTTATTGAGGTCTTTAATTTCTTCTAGGGTCAGTGTAGGTGGTTTGTGTGTTGCTAGGAATTTGTTCATCTCATATATGTTATCTAGTATTTGGCATACAGTTGTTCACAGTATCCTCTTATGATCGATCTTTTTCTGTGGGGTCAGTGGTAATGCCCACCCTCTCATCTCTTATATAATATATTTGCATCTTCTCTCTTTTTTTCTTTGAGAGTCTAGCTATTGGTTTGTCTATTTTCTTGATCTTCTCAAAGAACCTAATTTTGGTTGTGTTTATTCTATTGTTTTTAGTTTTCCATTTCATTTATTTCTGCTCTAATATTTACTATTTCTTTCCTTTGACTTGGTTTGGTTTTATTTAGGTGTTCTTTTTCAGGTACCTCCAGGTGTGCAGTTAGATCTTCAATTTAGCTCTTTCTTATTTTTTAATGTAAGTATTGAGGGCTATAAATTTCAATGACAGCACTGCGCTTGTGGCGTCCCCTAGGTTTTGATATGCTGTTTTCTCATTTTCATTCATCTCAAGATATTTGCTGAATTCTCTTGCAATTTCTTCTTGATGCAGTGATTATTTAAAACTGAGTTGTTTAATGCCCTTATATTTATGAATTTCCCCTTTTTCTGTCCATTATTGATTCCAGGTTCATTCCTTTATGGTCAGAGAAAGTGTTTTTATAATTTCAATCTTTTTAAATTTATTGAGACTTGTCTTGTTACCCAACATATGGTCTATCTGGGAGAAGGGTCCATGAGAAGTTGAAAAGAATGTATACCCTGCTGTTTTGGGGTGCAGTGCTCTAGAGATATATGTTAGGTCTAGGCCATTTATCACATTACCTCTGTTTCTTTATTTGCCATTTTTCCAGATGTTCTACCCAATACTGAGGGTGGTGTATTGAAGTCTCCAACTATTATGGTAGAGACATCTATTTCTCCCTTCAGCTTTGCCAGTATGTGCCTCATATATCTTGGAGCATTGCGGCATTGGGGCATTGAGGTTAGGTACATAAATTTTCTTGCTGAATTGCCTCTTTTATTAATATATAATGACCTTTTTCATCTCTTATAATAAGTTTGAATTTAAAATCTATTCTGTCTGATATTAGTATCACTCCTCCAGATCTTTTTTGACTACAATTTGCATGGAACACCTTTCACTTTTAACCTGGTTTTGTCCTTACATCTGAGATGTGTCTCTTGTAGACAATGATAGATAGCTCATATGTTTTTATCTATAATTTCAGTCTATGTCTTTTGTTTGAGGAATTGTAGCCATTAACATTCAATGTTAGGCATTACTAACTTCATCCATTTTGACCTTAGGCTTTCTTGTTGTCATGTTGTACTACTGTCTTTCCTTATAAGCTGTAATTTACACTTTCTAAAAATCTTCATTTCTTCACGCTTCTCCAAGTTTCTCACCTTTGCTTTTTTCCTTTCAGGCTGCTGCACTCCTGTTAGTGTCTCTTGTAATTCTGGTTTTGGTAACATATTCTATCAGTTTTTGTTTGTCTGTGAAGACTTTGAACTCAGCCGGTTTTTGAAGGACAGCTTTGCTGGATATAGAATTCTTGGCTTGCAGTTTTTATCTTTCAGTTCCTTAAATACACCGTATCACTTTCTTCTCTCCTCCACGGTTTCTGATAAGAGGTCTGCACTTAATATTATCAAGTGTGATGCTTTACTTTTCTCTTGCTCTTTCAGAATCTTCTCTTCATCTCTGATATTTATCATTCTGAATAGTCAGTGCCTTGGGCTAGGTCTATTTGGATTTATTCTTTTTGGGGTGCCTTGTCCTTCTTGGATATTGACTTTTATGTCTTTCTTAAGGTTTGAGAAGTTTTCAGTCATTATTTCTTCAAATATTATTTCTGCCATTTTTCCATTTTCTTCTCCTTCTCGGACACTGATAATGCATTTTTTTGCTTTTCTTGTTGTCTTTCATTTCCATGAGAACTTCTTCCATTTTTTCCATTTTCTTCTCTTTCTGTCCTCCTGTTTTATCCAGTTCAGATGTTCTGTCTTTGAAAACACTAATACTGTCTCCATACAATTCAAATCTGCTCTTAGGTGCTTCTAATATATTTTAATTTCATCGATTGTATCTTTCATTCACTTAAGTCTGTTACTTTTCTTTGCAGAAGTTCAAATTGTTCTTTATGCTCACCCAGTGTCTTCTTAACATCTTCTATCTCTTTAATCATATTTTCTTTAATTTCTTTAAATTGATTTAGGATATTTGTATGATTATCATTGATTAATTGTCTTAAATCCTGTATCTCTTCAGGATATTACTCTTTTGGCCAAATTCTCTCTCTTGCCTATTGTTATTTTTTCACAGCTCTTCTTTGATATTTGTTTCAACTAATCTTAAGTCTTAAAAATTACCCAGCTTATGTTATCAAAATCATGGCAGGGACTCACTAATGGGGTGCAGATGTTTTCCCACAAGATAGAGAGCAGAGAGAACCAAGTGCAGTTTTTGTCGATGCAATTTTCAAACTGGCCAACAAATGGTGCTCATTGGTACACCTTTCCATGGAGGTGCATCTCTCTCAATTTACCTTTGTTTTGGTCTGGCCAGATCTGAAATTCAAAGCAGGCTCCACTGGCTGAATTCAGTGAAGAAAAGCCCCCAACTCCCCTTCCTTTACTTTGTAACAGCTAAAAGGGAGGAAGACTTCTGCTCTCCTCTCAGTTGGCTGCAATGATCCAGGGGTTTTACCCAAGCTTAATATCTTAATATTTGTGAGTTTGTTGGTAAGGGCTCCACTCCCCTGCCCCTCACCCTCCTGGAAGTTATAAAGCACTGCCCTGGTCTGCTGACCCCCAAAGCAGGTCCTTTGGGCAGCTTTTGTCTCTTTTTCCATTGTTTTTGTGAAAGAGCTGAGCCTTGTCTGCCTATTCCTATACCATCTTCCCACAATCCCCCTTTTTAATTTTTCTATTAAATAACAATGCTGTAATAAGTAACTTTATACAGTTAGTTTTCTAACAATGAGTGTGTCTGAAAGATAAATTCATATAAATAAAATGGCTTAATCAAATGGTTTAAATATAGAATATGCTTAAATAATTTACTAAATATTGCAATATCACCCTCCTTAGAGATTGAGTCAATTTATACTATAATCAAAAATGTATGCATGCCTTTTTTTCTGACACTTTTGCCAAAACAATATGAAATTAAAACTTCTTATAGGAGAAAAATAGTGTCTTAAAAAATTGATAAGCCTCTGTGGTTTGATTTAGGGTGAGTAGCAGCTAGAATTCATTTATGTAATGGTAGTTAATGATTCTTTCAACTATTACTGCATAAGCCACTCAGTAATCATTATGAAAACCCTTATGAGGTTCTTAAATATGAGTATATAGTTATAGAATATTATTATAAGAAGCTCAAGAATTTAGAGTCTGCAAGTCATCAGTGGGTTTTAATCAACCTTATTTTTATGTAAATACCCACCTGTGAAATAATATATTTCTTCTTCTGGAAGTTTGTCAATATGATTGTTTGTTTTCTATTAATATTATTATAATAACTTTAACTCTCTATAACCTTTTAAAGATTGTAGAGGAACATTTTCAGCAGTCAATGGCCAAGGCTCTAGCTATTTTTAGCATTTAGACTTTAGAGGGCACAATCTTAATGTAAATTTATTTACCAAAATTTTATGATGGAGATCAATCTGATACTCATAATTTGAGATTTATTTAACATTTAATGTGAAACTATAGGGTACTGTATTAGTCAGCCAAAGGGGTGCTGGATGCAAAGTACCAGAAATCTGTTGGCTCTTATAAAGGATATTTATTTGGGGTAAAAGCTTACAGTTACAAGGCTATAAACAGTCCAACCTAAGGCTGTTTTCTAATCAAAGTCAGTTGCCACGTGTTGAAGCAAGATGGCAGGTGATCTCTGCTTGGTCTCTCAGTCCTTCTCAGCTGTTGAGCTGCTCTGTTCACTCCAGCTGTAAATTATCAGGCAAATAGGTCATTTCTCTTCCTGTGCTTTAGCTGTTTGAGCCTTCTCTTTTCTGCCACATGGCAGGACCAAAGTGACCAAGTCCTCCCCTCTTCTGTGTGTCTTCTTAAGTGAGTGTTCATTTGTATAGGCCCACCTGAGTCACTCTCTACTGACTTTGTTGAATCAAAAGCCCAAAATTGATTTTATTAAGTAAACTTAAAACCTTTTAATTTAATACAATCAAAAGTATCATACCCAGAAGAGCAGACCAGTTTGCAAACATAATTTTTTCTTTTTGAGGGAGTCACAAAAATAATCTCAAACAGCCACAGGTACTAAGAAAATTACTTTGAGCTAGTGCCCACATTCAGACATTAAAGAACTAGCATTAATATTAAAGGTTGAAAACCAAGACAATGAAAGGTAACAATGATAAACATAATCTTAATTCTTGATAACTCTATTATCAAAAGAAACCATTTTACTTTTCATAAAATCCCTACCATAACCTGTCATAATATGGCAATCAATATTTGATAGGAGTGTGAATACTACTGAGCAGCATCTCACCATTATATATCTCTGTGGATAAGATGCATTGCAAAGCTAATTGCTTATATCACCAAAATACATCTGTTCTACTTGTTTCCAGGGAATTTATTTATGTCTGTCTTTGCTTAATAGGCAGTTTGCTTACTAACTAGTAAACATGTTTTAAATAAAAGGAAATGACACAGAACATTTAAAAATATGTCATGTACTCAACTCTTATCTACATGTAAGTTAGAATGTGGCTATAGGGTTAAAAAAATTTGCAGTCAAAACAGAAAAAAAATTTCCAGGCAGATAATGAGTTGAACAATTTCTTTTTCATCTGTATTACACCTAAACTAAGTTAAAGACATAAAGACATATTTTCTCCAACAGTTAGTATTCATTTAAGGTAGAATACATTTTTATTGCATGAATACAATTTTTCCTTTATAATGTTTTGCTAACCACCCAACTTTTTGCTTTTAGTATAAGCAACTGAGGATAATAACGTAAATTTAACAACAGTTATGAAAAGAATTCTATTTTGTTTTAAACAGAATGAACTTTGATATATGTTGAAATGTTTCCACAGCCTTAATTTTTACTGGAACACCTTTTTGTGGTATTGTTAAGAAAGAGAATGTAGCATGAAATTCAAAAAATATTTGAACTAAGTGCTTAGAAACAGATAAACTTTTCAAAGGGAATGTTAGGATTTTAAAATTCATTGAGGTCAGTAGGTGTAGCTTAGTGGTTGAGTGCCTGCTTCATATGTACAAGGTGCCAGGTTCAATATCCGGTATCTCTTAAACATTTTTTCATTTACATTGAAGAATTATAGATATATAAGCAGTAGGTAGGTAGGTAGGACAGAGACAGAGAGAGACAGAAAGAGAGAGAGAGAGAGAGAAAGAGAGATGTATATGTATAAATATACCTTCATATGCATATACATAGAACCCAAGGAAGATAACATGATTATTTGTTTGTTGATGGCATAGCAAATTAAAAATATAAGAGCCCAAATTTTAATATTGGGGTTTTCTTCAGTTCTATTGGAAATGAAGACCACAACTGAAAATTGACTCTCAGACAACCCTTCAACATTCAAAATCACCATTTGGAATGCATGTTAAAAATTAAGGTAGAATGTTTTAATTATTTTATTGTGCCAAAGGTCTTAAATAATTGACAAGAACCATGTACCTATTGGTGACACATGAAATTAACCATCACAGTAAACCCCTTGTCGACTTGGTACACATACACATCTCCTTATACTATAATTAATTTCCAAATAAAGACAATAACATAGTCATGTGTTTGCCTAACATAATATAACTATTGCATGTATAACTGAAAAGGCATTAAATTTTTCCCATAATAGAATCCAAGTCCTTGGTGATATTCACTCTTATTCTTGATATCCTGTAACTTAAATATTATGACATAAAGCTAATTCAAATTATTTTATATGATAAAGGGATTAGAGAGGGAAGAAAACAAAAGTATTTGTTTTATGTATTTCTTCAAACATATTCATAACAAAATAAAGAAGGAATACAATTACTACAGTCTTCATTTTTACAACTGGTCATGTGGTCATAGCTGGTGTTTATAGCTGTCTTCTTCCACAACACATTCCATATTCCCTTTACTGTCAACAAGAACTTCAACTGGTCAGGGTTCTTTGCCTAGGGGTGTGACACACACCTTCATTCCTAAAGGTCTGTTTCATTAGTGTTCCTGCCTGGACTACATTGTACTTTTCCAGTGATTTTAAATGCAGGGCATTGTAACACTAAGAGACATACAAGGGATCTCCAGTGTTCCATTCATACTCTTCTTTACCTCCATTGTATAGTAGTAGCAGTCCAATTTCTCTTTGTAGTCAGGATCAATCACCCAAGCCAAAACAGTAATTTCCTTTTTTACCTGTTGACTCAGAGGCACAAAGAGCCCAAATGGGTGGTGTAAGCCTTTTTAAGTAAAAATATTTATTTTTCTTCATTAGAGAAGTAGTGGTCTTACAGAACACTTAGGCATAAAATACAGGATTCTCAAATACTACCCTATGACCAACACCTTCCAATGGTGTAGAACATTTGTTATAATTGGTGATAGCACATTTTTATAATTGTACTACTAACTAGAATCCATGGTTTAACTTAGGGTTCATTGTGTGGTGTATTTCCACAGTTTTTTTTTTCTGTTACCATATATACAATCTAACATTTCACCCTTTTGATCACCTTCAGATATATACTACAGTTCTGTTAATTGCATTCAAAATGTTGTGCTACCATCACCACCATTCATTAGCAAAACATTTTCACCATTGCAAATAGGAACACCATATATGTTAAAACTTAATTTCCCATTCCCTATCCCCATACCATCCCCTGGTAACTTATATTCTAGATTCTGACTCTATGAATCTAACTCTTCTAATTGTTTCTAATCAGTGAAATAATACAAAATTTGTCCTTTTGTGTCTGGCATATTTCACGAAACATGATGTCTTCAAGGTTCATCCATATTTTTGCATGTATCAGGACTTCATTTCATTTTCTGCTGAATAATATTCTATTTTATGTATATACCACATTTTATTTATCCATTCATCAGGAGATGTACACTTGAGTTACTTCCATCTTTTGGTAATTGTGAATAATGCTGCTATGAACATCAGTGTGCAAATATCTGTTCAAATCCCTGCTAACATTTCTTTTGGGTATATACCAAGGATTGCTGGGTCATATGGAAATTTTATACTTAGCTTTCTGTAGAACTGCAGATGGCAGTCTTAACTTCCAATGCAATGGAGTCATTGCTGTGTCTCTTTTTGAAACTAAAACCTGTAGACCAGAAGAGCTCAAGTTTTCAGGGATAGGGAGCAAAATGTTTCTATTGGGTCACCTAAGTTAGTAGTGAATGGTACCACTCCCATTTCCACCCATTGATTCCAAGACCCATGAACATGGCTATGGCAGAAAGAACACCAGAGAGTGGATACTGATTTACAGCATATACAACTTCCTGGAAAACATTACCCCAGCTATACAATGTATTGCCACCTAGTTGATGCCATAATCGAGTCGCCAAAAAGCCAATCCGCTCATCTATCAATTCAGTTGCTTCAGGATGATGAGGGCCATGGTAAGTTCAGCGAATTCCATGGGAATGAGCACATTGCCATACTTTATTAGAATTGAGTTCCTTGATCAGAAGCAATGTTGTGTGGAATACCATGATTTTGGATGTGGCATTCTATAAATTCATGGATGGTAGTTTTGGCAGAAGCATTGCATGCAGGGAAGGCAAATCCATATCCAGGATATATGTCTATTCCAGGAGGTACAAAACACTGTCGATTTCATGATGGAAGAGTCCAATGTAATAAACCTGCAATCAAGTACCAGACTGATTACTTTGGGGAATGGTGCCATTTCAGAAACTGAGGGTTGGTCTCTGCTGTTGGTAGGTTTGGCCCTCTGCAGTGGCTATGGTCAGATCAGCTTTGTTGAGTTGAAGTCCATGTTGGTGAGTCCATATGGGAAAGAGGTTGGATGGTATCCACAGGACAGATAATCCTATCCAACTGATTATTAAAAACCCTTCTCATAAGCATTCACACAGGAGACATCTTCAAGTTCCTCACCCATTCAGAAAGGTCTATCCACATACCTCTCCTCCATACTTCTTTGTCA
>PVKH010006819.1:0-20716 GCA_004027955.1 Chaetophractus vellerosus | reverse complement strand
TCCAAATCTCCTCTCTGCTTCTCTCCAATCTCTGCTTCTACTTGAGACCACCCCCACCGAGGGGTGGGGCTCAACGTCTCACTGACGTGGCAATTAACGCCCTACTCCTAACTTAATCATGCCCAGATGAACAGATGAGCTTACAAACATAATCTAATTTATATTTTTGGAATTCATAATTAATTCAAACTCAAACCATTACATGTTCTAAAATACAGAGGTAAAAACAGTTTGTTTTAATTGGAGATTAGGCTCAGCTCTTAAAGTAGATGGGACTTTAAAGCCTCTCCTTCCATTCCATGGATATAAGAAACAAACAAACAAAAAATCTTATTTTGGTGGGAAAGGGCCTGTGCACATCTGGAGTGTGGGGTGGTACTTTTGGATTAAGATATATTCAAAATTATTATAACAGATCTAATATACTCAATTGGAGCCAAATGAGGTTGGTAAGCAGAAAAGTAGAACAAAGGATTCTGTATAGAAAACTTGCCTTACATGTGATGTATCTGGACTAATGATAAGGTTTAAGCAGCAGGACATCCAATTTTGAATGTAAAAGCTTGGATATATAAGCTTAGGCTGTGGATATTGTTGGAGCTTTCCCCTCCCTCTCCACCTCACTCCCAAGCTCAATGGCCCTGACATGGCATTGTGGATATGACTTGAGAGAAAATGACTGTTAAGTATAGGAAATGAAGCTTTGTCACTAAGCATTGTACTAGCTGCTGATCAAATGCCATGCCCAATAAGAAGTCTTCTCAGAGGCACCCACTAGTAAAAAATATTTAATGAAATAAAAATATGATGGAAGTAGATGTGACTCAAGCTATTGAGCACCTGTTTCCCACATGGGAGGTCCCGGGTTCAGTTCCTGGTGGCTCCTAAACAATAACAAAAAGGACAACAAGCAAAACAAATGGAAAAGCCAAACCAGGGGAGCTGATATGGCTCAATGGTTGAGCACTACTTCCCACATATGAGGTCCTGGGTTCAATCCCCAGCCCTTGGTACCTAAAAAAATAATAATAAGAAGAAAATGATAAAATAATTAGTAACTAAATGAAGCAGACATTTCTTAATGTCATTTTGAGTCCGGTTAAAAGTTTCATGCTTTGGGAATATGTTAATTCTTTTATTAAGTGGAGGTACTATTTATTTCATGAAGTGTTAACTTAATAAATGAATTCCTGAGCAATCTGAAATAATAAGTGCTTCAATATAAGTGTCTAATTCTTTTACCATAGATTGTTTTAAGATCTAAGAAAATCTAAGTCTCTGTATCATGCATTTTGATAGATTAGCCTGTAGTTGCATACTGATAAAATATGACTATGAATATATTAACAATAGCATTAACAAAATTGTTTTTTTAAATTTTATAACCCCTTTCTAAAATATAAAAGTTAATCAATCAGTGTTTAAGCAGTTGTATTGTACAATGATTAAGAAGTTGGGTTCTGGAATCAGTCTCCCCTAGACTCATTCCCAGCACCACTATTTACTAACTATATGATTGGGGCAAATTTCTTAACTTTTTGTGCCCTGTTTCCTCATAGGAAAATATGATGATAATAATGCTTAACAGGCTTCTTCAAGGTCCAAGTAAGTAAATATATAAATCTCATTGGATTAGTGCATAATGCATAATTAAAACTGAAAAATGTTAGTTATTCCTGGAAAGCTTTCAAACCATGATTTTTATATTTTTGTACAGTTGAATTATACTGTTCATTCATTTATTCATTCAACAAATATTAATTGCTCACCTCCTATGTGCCACACAATGTGCTAGGTACTGGGTATGTATCTGTGATCGAAATGGACATAGGACCTGACTTATAGATTTCACAATATTGGGTATAAGAATATTAAAATTTTTAAGTAAATAAATACAAACTTGAAAAGCAAAAAAAAAAAAACAAATTTTTAAAGGTGCATATTAGAGGGGAGATCTAAACTAAATGGATTTTCTTGTTGTTGTTAAAATATTTAAGACAAGATTAGATGATTTTGTAGGAAATAGCCAGGTGAAGAGCAGAAAGAAAGTATTCTAGGCAGAGATGATATCAAGAGCTAAAAACCCAGGGAAATAGGAAAATTACTTGTTTAGGAACCGTATTAAATCAATCATGGTTGGAATAGAATAAGCAGATTGATTTCTCCATTGATGAGATTACAGAGGTAGGAAAGGATGAGATTGTATATAGTCTTATAAACCATGCTAGAAATATATAAATTCACCCTAAGAGGCATGTGAAGCCATTGAAATGATTTATAGAAAGGGTGACCTGATCATATTTGGATTAAATGATGAGCGATTAGATGGTGAGGGTGGGGGAAGGCAGCTGAAAGTGGTTGCAATGAGAACAGTGAGAAAGTTATTGGAGCAGTTTATTCAAGAGATGATGATGACTTGATGGTAATTTGAATAGAGAGAAATGAATAAAGCCAAAAAAAATATCTTTGGGATGTACAATCAAAAGAATTAAAAAAAATAATTTGTGGTAATTTGGGTGGGAAGGGGAGCCATGAAGAGAGAATAATCATGGACACACTCCAGCTTTTGGGATGGATCACCTGAGAAGATTGTGGTGTTGTTTATAAAAATAGGGAACACTAGAAAGGGAGCAGGTGGGGAAGGGTAGGTAAGAGCAAAGGAAGAGAAATTTTATTCCAGAATATAAACCATGAAAGTGTAAATGTTGAGTCAGCAGATACGTAGTTCAGAATTCAGGAAAGAATTCTGGATTGAAGATATCTAAGTTGTTGTCACATACCCCCAAAATAGTAATTGAGGCCCAGTTGAGGTTGTGAGATATCCCTAGGGATAGAACGTAGGTTGAGAAGAGAAGCAGGCTTGGGATAAAGTCCTGAGGAGCTCACTGATAGAACAGGAAGAAAAAGCAAAGGATATTAAATAGGACTAACCGGAGGAATAGCAGAACAACTAAGATAATATGGTGATAGGAAAGTTTAAGGGTTTCAGATAAAAGGAAGTTGTCAACAGTTCAAATTCTTCCAATTAACTTTTGTAGCAGAGAAGACATTGATGACTTTGATGAAAGCAGTTTCAGTGGATTTATGGAAGCTGAAGCCAGATTGGGATGGAGTAAACAAATCTGAGAAAGAGATGAAGAAATGGAGATAAGTGCAGTCAATGCATTAAATAAGTTTGGTGTGATGGAGACGAGAGATATAGAATAGTAGCTGGATTATAGGATCAATGCTTTTGGTTTATTTTATTTTATCTTTTAAAGATGGGGCAATATGATCATTATTATTTTTTTTGGCCTCTACTTCCCACACTCCCATTGCCCTCATCTCCCCATGTCCATCTATATGATTATTCTTAAAAGCAGATGGGATAAATGTGAAAAACACAGTTGAGATAGAGTTGAAAGGTGGGTAATTAACAGCATAAGTCCAGAGAAGGGAAAAAGAACTGGAATCCAGAGAATAAATAGGAGGGTTAACCTTGGAAGGGTTGAAGGGCATGTATTCCTTTGAATCAGGAGGAAGAAAGAAATGATGTGTATAGCAATTCACTGGATTCTAACATTCTTGGTGAAAGTTGGAGGAAATCTCTCACATATTTGTGGATATAAGGGATGATGGAGAGTTTCAGATTCAAGCAGAATAGAGGTTTAGTGTAGTCATTATTGAGAACGAAGAAGTAAACAGCTTAGGGAAATTTACTAAGAGCTATGATAAATTTGGAAGGCCCAATTCTAGTAAATTCAATTACATTTTTTTATATCAAGCTGTATAATAGTTAGACATTCCTTTACCTGAAGTATGGAAAAAGTGCATAGTGGATTCAAGACAGATAGGAGTGATATAACATGAAAAAGTTGATGGATATAGCTAGAATAGAATAAATTAGATAGATAGATAGATAGATAGATAGATAGATAGATAGATAGATAGGGCAATGGTTCAATGGACTAAACAAATTTGAAAAACATACAATTGCAGTAGCACAGTGACATATTCAGAATTTTAGGAGTTGCAATTACTCTTTATATATTTGGTTTTTTTTGTTGTTTGATTTTTTTTTAAAGATTTATTTTATTTTATTACATATCTCCCCTCTCCCCCATTGCGGGGACGTGCCGAGGTCGGTCACTGCGCAGGCGCGGCTTTCCCTGCTTGTGGGCGGCTTCTGCTTCTATTCACGGCCGGCTCTGCTTCAGTTCGCAGGTGGCTGGCTGCGCTCCATTCGTGGGTGACCTGCCCTGCCCACGGTGGCTCTGGCCCGCCCACGGTGGCTTGCCATTCTCAAGGCGGTCTGCCCGCTAGGACAGGTCCCCGGGAACCAAACCCGGGGCCTCCCATGTGGTATACCGGCACCCTATCCACTGGGCTATATGGCCGGCCCTAGTCTTTATATATTTGGATACAAGTTTTTTGTCATATATATATATATGTATGTGTATATAGGTATGTATATATACATAATATTTAATTCCAATTGTTTGTCTTTTCATTTTGTTAATAGTGTCATTTGAAGAGCAGATATTTTAAATTTTGATGAATTCTGATTTATCCATTTCTTATGATTTGTCTTTTCTAATTCCTAACCCAAGATCATGAAGATTCTCTTCTACTTTTTTTCTTATAAAAGTTTTATAATGTTAGCATTTACATTTAACTTTGAGATCCATTTCAAGTTAATTTTTGAGAATGAGAGTCAAAGTTTAATTTTTTTTCCATATGGATTTCCAGTTGTTCCACCACCATTTGTTGAAGTCTGTAATTTCCTCATTGAATTACCTTGGCACCTTTGTGAAAATCAGTTAACCTTTTGTGTATGTCTATGTCTGGACTCTCTCTTCTTTCTCATTGATCTAGATATACTTACTGATAATGTTGAGTTTCTCTTTTCTTTCAAAATTGTTTTAAGCTATTATAAATCCTTTGCATTCCCAAATTAGTGTTAAATTAGCTTGTCAATTTCTACCAAAAAAAGTTGGGATTTTTATTGGGATTTAAGTGAATCTACATATAAATTTTGGGAGAATTGCCATCATAACAATATTAAGCTTCCCAATACACCAACATGGTATATCTTTCTATTTAGTTATGTCTTCTTTTACTTTGTCTCAGAAATGTTTTCTAGTTTTTAATATACAAGTCTTTCACATATTTTGCTATATACATATTGCTGCATTTCATATTTTTATGCTCTTGAAAATAGTACTGGGTATTGGATGTAGCTCAGTGGTTGAGTTCCTGCTTCCCATGTATGAGGGCCTGGGTTCAATCCCCAGTACCTCTTAAAAAAAAAAAGAAAAAGAAAAAAGGAAAATAGTACTAAATTTCTTTATATAATTACTTATTTCAGCTAATTACTTTTAATTGGTGGTAATAATAAACTAATATTTTTTAACATGTCCTGTATACAGTCAATTGGTTAGATCCTCGAATTAACATGATGATTAAAATCATAAACCCTCTCTGCCCTTCAATGATTTGTAAATTAGTGGAGGAGACAGACATTGATAAAGCTGTCATACAATAAAGGTAATAAAAGAAAAGTGTCTAGTTCTCTAAGGCATATAATCAGGCACTTTGACCTTACCAGGAGGGTACAGAAAGCTTTCCTGAGAAACCGCAAGGGAATTGATATCTGCAGGATGAATGAGAGTCTACTAAGTGAAGAGAGAAGCACAGAACATTTGAATTAGGTGAAAGAACAGGAGAAAAGACCCTCTGGTGGAGGAAGAACAGTGAGAATGTGCTGGTGAAAGATTCTGGTAGTTAAACTAGTGGGAGCCAAAGAGAAGCTTGGTGTGAGATGTGACTTGAGAGACACCTTACTGGCTAGATCATAATCTTGAACCCATGTTTGTCTTTATCTTGAATGGTTTTAACCAGGAGTGTAACATGATCATGATTACATTTCAAAAAGGTCAGTATGGCTGCCTTGTGGAGCATGAATTGAGGGGAACCATAATAGAATTAGGGAGAACAGTTAAGTGCATATTACAATACTCCAAGATGGTGGCTTAAAATAGGATGGTGAAATTGGAAATGGAGAGAATTGGAAATAATCAGGAAATAATTCAGAGAGAAAAAAAAGTTAGTGATGCATTGGATATGGCAGGAAAAGTATAAGATGGGGTCAAGGATGCTATCAATGTACCAAGAATATGGCAGTGGCATTTTTAAGACATCTAAGAGGATATGTGACATACATTTGGAGCTCAGAAAAGAGAACTTGTCAAGAGGTAACCAATTTTTGCCTAAAGTAACATAGCTATTGTATTAGTTAGCCAACGGGGTGCTGATGCAAATTACCAGAAATCTGTTGGAATCTATAAAGGGTATTTATTTGAGGTAGACACTTACAGTTACAGGCCATAAAGCATAAGTTTCTTCCTTCACCAAAGTCTGTTGCCATGTATTGGAGCAAGACAGTTGCTGACATTTGCCAGGGTTCAGGCTTCTTGGGTTCCTCTCTTCCTGGGGCTCTGTTTCTCTCCGGGCTCAGCTCCTCTGTTTCCTCCACAAGGTCAGCTGTAGACTATGAGGCTTTCTAGGCTTTGCCTCTCTCCACAAGGCCAGCCATGAACTATCAGGTGAACAGCTCGTCTCTTTTCCCAGGGCCTCTTCTCTCCTACCTCACAACCAAGCTCTTCTGTGTGCTTACTTCCCAGGGCTCCAGCTCAAGACTCCATATCAGAACTCCAACTCAAAAACTCCAACTCTGTCCTTTGCCATGTTTTTTATCTTTGAGACCCCACCCACCAAGGGGGCAGGGCTCAACACCCTACTGATGTGGCCCAATCAAAGCCCTAATCATAACTTAATCATGCCCAGATTAACAGACCAGTTTACAAGCATAATCCAATATCTATTTTTGGAATTCATAACTATATCAAACTGCCAAACTTCTACAGCTGTCAATTGAAATCTTAGGTGAAGATAAAATTACCTTGGTAAGTGTGATTGAATGAAAAGAGAAGAGGGCCATACTCAAGTCCTATTCTCCCTCTTTCTAATTTAAATAAATTTAGCTATGTGTGTCCATACTACCCTGTCCTTCTTGGGTTTTCCCCTGAAATGTCCAATTTTGTTGGTTTTTTTTCTACCTTTATTTCTTATATTTTTGTATTACACTTGAAATTTTATGTGTTATACTTGTAATATTATTTATCTTTTGTTAATTTTATGAAGTTCCATTGAATAGTGAAGTAATAGTATATATATATAATCAGAACAGGAGTAATAATAGAGACTAAGTGGTCCAAATAGTGACAATTTCTCACATGATACTACAAAGTTAACAATTGACAGGGCACTGTTGAACAAACTTCTGGGTCGATGTACTTTGTAGGAGAGAAAATATAAAATGGAAAAGGTTGCCTTCATTTAATAGCCTAAGGAAGAAAATTGGGAATGAAATAGAAGATACTGTGTTATTATATTATATTCATAAAATATTAGAATTATTGAGGGCATAAAATTTACTGTGGAAAAAATAAGATTTTAAATTTATAATTATTATTTAGACTATGTAGTTATTTCTTTCCTATATATTTTTGCAAGATAATACGACAGCTTGAGACATCTCAATTCCAAATGGTAACTCTTTCATTGCTAAAGTGAAAAGTATAAAGTAGCCTGATTTATAAACTGAACATTCCCCTTTGAGATACAATCTATTACTTTATTTATTCATACAGCAATCCTTAATCTGGGAGCTGAGCCAGTTAATTGATTTATTACTTACAATGGCTTTTTGGATAAGAACCATTGTCATGGCTTAGTAAAATTGGATAACTGTTTCCTGACAGTCTACAGAAAAAGAAAATGAT
This sequence comes from Chaetophractus vellerosus, assembly GCA_004027955.1. Taxonomy (NCBI): domain Eukaryota; kingdom Metazoa; phylum Chordata; class Mammalia; order Cingulata; family Chlamyphoridae; genus Chaetophractus; species Chaetophractus vellerosus. The sequence continues at coordinate 12,893 of PVKH010006819.1, read as the reverse complement.
TTCCTATAATAAAACACTGAGCTACATCCAATTCAGAGAAAATATGCTGAATTCATAAACAGAAAATTAAATGCAGTAATGTAGAATGAATATAGCTATTATAGCTGCTAAAACTCTTCTTAAATTTGAGCTGCTATTACTTATGTAAAATGTCCAAGGAAGATGAATGGCCCATTGTTGAACCCATTGAAGAAAAAGCTTTGATTTCTTACAGTGATTCTAATCAGGACTTATTGGATGACTTAGATTCAGATATTTAAGAATTACATGCTTCTGTTTCATCATCAGTGAACTAGGAAGAAGAATATATTTTTACCTCTGCCCTTAAATTCTTAAAATTATAAAGAATAATAATGTTAAAACACTCCAATAATATAAATGCAAAAATTTCATAATTTAAAAATTATTTAAATCCAGGCTCCAGCTAGATAAGTTAATACTAAACCAAATTAAGTATTTACAGGAGTTCTACAATTTAAAATACTCAATATAGCAAAATTTATGTTCCATATTTACCAATACAATGTTTTCTACCCAGGAAGGTAAGATAATGAATGTGAAGAAAAGCCATAGATGTCAGATCCAAAAGCAAAGAGGCTTTATTTAATGAGCTTGAGTTGAAAGTTAATCTTGCCATGAAGTCTTGTGGTATTAGAAAAGCCAACTTGATTTATCTTCAACTAGGGAGGGTTATATATGGCTTCAAATAATTCTTTATTTGGAATTATTTTCATTATTTCCTTACCCTGTGATGGCAGGGAACATTTATGTCTTGCTCAGTGCTAGAACCCACACAATGTTCACAGTCTCTTGTACATAATAATGATCAAAAGATATCTGAGGAAGAAATTATATCAAATGAGATATCCATTTATTCATTCATTAAATTGTTTTTTTCTTTGTTTGAGGTACCAAGGGCCGGGGATTAAACCCAGGACCTTGTATGTGGGAAGCCAGTACTCAACCCCTGAGCCTCATCCGCTCCCTCATGTGTTAAACTTTTTAAAAAAGAAAAAGTCACTGTGTTAGGTTATAAAGATGTATCAGTTGCTCCAACATGTTCAAGACTTGTCCGAGGAGAAAGATATATAAAAATTATGTAATTAAAATAAAATACTACTTTGATAGAATTTCAATGCTGACATATGTGGTGTTTTTGAATGAAGTGATTTTTAGATGTTATATTTGCCAATAATACCATCATGACTGAAAGAATTTTTGGAACTTTTTTTGGAATTATTCTGTTACTGTGATCCATAGAAGATTTTACTACTTCATTCATAGGCCACAATGGTTGTTTTGGGCTTCATCATTCACATTTCCCAGAAGACAATTTATTCACCTTTAATATTTCAAAAAAAATCACATTAACATCCTAAGAATACATGTCACCACTGAGAGGGATATTCATGGACTGAGTATCCAGGGTGGATTGAGAAAATCCACCCACTCACTCTGTTCCTCCATCCCACATTCTGACACACTAATATGGGTGAATAAGAGTCTGATTTTTACATCAGTTTCATTAATCCTTTCACTTATTCATTTGATAAATGTTTATTAAGTGCCACCTATATGAAGGTAATGGTCTGGACATTGGTTAGGCAGTGATGAATGCAAATGATTCTCCCGGTAGGAAAAAATAATAGAGCATGGACAAAGACCCAGGGCTGAAGTGCCGTTTGCTACTTCTTCCTCCATGTTAAAGATAGCTAGACCCGGGGGCAAGTCCAACCTGATTTGTCATCCAAATTTTGGTCAGAAAACCTGGAAAAGAAAAGAGAAAGGAAAACCTGCCCCTGGGATGCCATCCTACCCTGGTGTGCTTTCTAGTGAGGGCAGTATAAAGAAGAGCTCAGAAAGGAAATGGAACTGGGGAGCCTAGATGTTGCCTTTAGGCACAGAACTGACTCAAATTGGTAAAATATGGCACAATAAACTACAGTGGATGCATGATTAAATGGCTAATTAAAAATTAAAATAAAGAGAACAACATAGAACATTGAAAGCATTATAGAATGATACATGATAAATATAATATTTAGGAGGGTAAAAATTATATTTGTCCTTGTATAAAACAAATGATTACAATTTTATAGTCAAGACAATAAATGCTAGAGAGGTTTGGGGTGAGAAATGCATGTAAACTGATATAATTAAGGCTTCAAAGAAATGTTGTGTGAGCTTGGACTAGAATAAGTGACTTTATTCAGTATTTAACAAATATTTGTTAAAAATCTACTGTCCTGTTGCAGTGAGACTGGTGGCCTCCTCTGTAATTTGAGAGGTTGAACTGAATGATCTTTCTGAGTTTGAAACACATACTATGTGCTCTAATTCTAGGAGTAGAGGTAAACTTTATTAGGGAGCAGGAAGGGAACAAAGTTGTGGTAGACAGAATGATGGGCCTCAAAGATGTCTATGGTGAATTCCCAGAATTCCTGTATATGTTATTTTTACAAGGCAAAATGGGCTTTGTAGATATGATTAAATTAAGGACCTTGAGATAGAGAGATTATTGTGGTTTGACTGGGTGGCCCAATCTAAACACATGTGTTCTTAAATTTGAAGAACCTGTCCCAGATGTGGTCAGGGACAGAGGTAGATTGGGAGACTGGTCAAAGAACTGCAATATTGCTGGCTTTGAAGATGGCAGGATGGGGTCACAAACCAAGGAATGTGGGTGGCTTCTAGAAGCTGGCACAAGTCAAGGAAACAGATTCTGTTCTAGAGCTTCCAGAAAGGAATGCAGACTTGCACGCATCTTGATTGTAGTTCAGTGAGTCCTGCATTGGACTTCTAAACTACAGAACTGTAAGATAATAAATTTATGTTGTTTTAAGCCACTAAGTTGTGGTAATTTGCCATAAAAAACTAATATTAAATTATTTATGTAGCGATTACAGTATTGCCCATGATACAGAAGGAGAAAAATATGAAGTGTATTTGGTGAGCAGAAGGTAAGGAATTGTTAAAAAATTTGGCTGGAATGTTGCATGTATGTATAGAGACAATGGAAGATGAATCAATATAAATAGGCTGGGGTCAGGTTATAAGGGTTTTCTCATTTAGGCAAAGGAGTTTTATTTTTACATGTTGAAATATAATAGGAAGCTACAAAAGTTTTTGAATTAAGGGGGAAAGAAAAGGCAAACTAATATTATTGCTATTTGCTTTTCGAAAAATCATTAAAACATTAATCATAAGAGCTAAATATTTTAAATAATAGAGAAATAATACAGAATGCATATTTAAACACTATATTCAGATAATTTCACAAGAGCTTAAATCCCATTTATAATTTTTAAACAACTTTAACTCCAGCAAACTGTGACAATTATTTTAATGAAATCATGACGATATGATACATATCCTACAGGATAACATGAATATTAACAATAATAACCATACAGAAACCCACTAGCTAATAATCATTTGTTCATTTAGTTCTTGCTGGTGTATGAGATCTAATAGAAAATTTCATTTTATGAAAAAACAGCAGTAACAACACAAAACTCTCTTCTAGGAACTAACCTAGGAACAAAAATACTTTTTAAAGAAAATTTTGTTCAAAGCAGGTTTTGCTGCCATTGTGATGGAAATGTGAATAACTGGATGAAGTGAGACTTTAGGAGAATGATAGGTTTAATAGGATTGTTAAACTCCAAATGAAGAGTTACTGAGCTCTTCAAATCCTGCTGCTACATTAGTGAGAAGGACTGTAATACAAAGGCTCTGGGAAAAGTAATCATTGCCATGTCTTAAGTGGCTAACCAATTCAAAATTTACAACTGAGAATATTTAAATATGGTCTGTTATTTAAAAAAAAGAACAGGAAGAAAAATAAGAGTAGGAAGAAGAGGAGAAAGAGAAGAAAACTGAAGGATTTCTAAGGAAGCTTCTTACAAAGTATAGATTAACTAGAAACGGTTGGATTTAATGCACTAAAGTAAGTGAGCTCTAGCTAAGTGTCTAGTTGCTTCTTAGGAAAATGGGACAAGGCAAACATCCTGCCCTGCTTTAAAAAGAAGAAGAATCTGTTATGTTTTGTTTTACTCATTGTTATAGCACACATGGTAACATTCAATATAGGTACTAAAAGGGTTAAATGGAAATTTAGTAAGCTACTTCAAATCTATAATCTGTTAATTTACTGCTTAAAGGCATTCATTTGAAAGTTTAACTCTGACTTTTATAAAATCCAAACAATTTTATTTGATTTCACATTCACTGGATTAATAAATGTTGAAAAAAATTCTGACAGTACCATGTGCTGGAAAAGATATGGGAAAAATGAAGTCCTCATATGTTGGTAGTGGTTGTATAAATTGATACAAGTATTGGGGACAATGAAGCAATATCTAGTTAAATTGACCAGGAAGTAGAAATTCCACTTCTATGTGCTGTATTTACTTCAGAGAAGCTTTTCATTGTCTTTCCAAATGTATACAAGGAGATTGATTTTAACAAGGATATTCAATGCAGCTTTATTGTTTATGGTAAAAATCTAGAAACAATCTAAATATGCATTATTAGGAGTGGATAATTTCACATACAGCACTTACAATGAATAAAGAAATTAAATAACTAGAATAATGTTGAGAGATAAAGGCAAATATAAGAATTCATAGAATATGGTATTTGTTATTAATATTTTCAAAACAAAATAATATACAATACACACATAGTTATATATTTGTAAAGAATATAAAAATATGGATGGAGATGTTATTCTCCAACTTCAGAATGGTGATTATGCCCAGAATTCAAGATTTAGACTTGGCTTTACTTTGGGTTATTTTGTGTGGATCTGTCAATCGTATTTCAGATTCAGAACCATATTTTATCTCTCATTCAGTTGGCCTATATCCCTATCTAGAGCATGTGTTTATAGCATAGCAGGTCTTTCCAAGACCATCATGCATTTAGATGATTCATTGTGGAGTTATTTCTTGGTATATTTCAAAATATGTATAGAATTATAATATGCAATATTTCTATTAGTTATTTTCAAGATTAAATTGAATGCCTCACACATGATTCATTATGCACAGTTCATAATGACACTATTAATAATTGACATTATTATTAAATAATGTCAATTTCAAAAGATGTAACTTTACTCTGAACTGGCCAATCTGATGGAGATAAATATGTTCCATTTCTGAGAAAAAGACTAGTTTGTAGTTACAATGGTCCTACTCATTGACAGCAAGGGATTATAATGGGGATTGCATTGTTCTTTATCTTCATCCTTGGTAGAGCAGCCTTGACCCTTTAGCTTGCTTTATTACCATCTTTCACAATAAATCATTTGCCCATCACAGACAGCCATTTAGAAAGCAATAATAATAATAGTTAACATTTAAAGAGCTTCTATTATTCACAGCAATGTGATCAGCACTTTACATGGATTATGTCATCTGATTTTAACAACTTAAGAGGAAGAAGCTATTATTATTTACCTTTCGTAGATGTAGAAACCAAGGTTAATAAAATCTCAAAAAAAATGACAGCAAAAAAATCAAGCAAAAACATTCATTTTGAGTTTGGTAAATTCTTAGCAAAAGAAGACTGTGTTTTGATTGGCAAAGGAATCAGGGAATGATGCTTGCTGGCAGAAGAAAAATGAGAGCTACAGACATGGGAAGGGGCAGAGAAAACATGGAAACTTCTAACAAAGGGAAGCAGGTTCTATTCTTTTCTGATATATTTTTTAAGATTTATTTTTATTTATTATACATCCCCCCCTTTTTGCTTGTTCTTGCTGTGTTCATTTTTCTCTGCATTCCTCTGTGTCTGCTTGTCTCCCCCTGCTGGGGTGACCTGCCAAGTCAGCTCACCAGCGCGGTGGCCTGCCTGCTAGTGGGGGCTCGCCCTTGCTCACGGGGGCTTGCCATTGCCCGCGGGGGCTTGCCTTTTTGCCTGCCCGTGGGGGCTTGCTTTGCCCACGGCAGCGCATTGGCTTTCCTTCTCGAGGCGGTCCGCCCATTCGAGGAGGCCCGGGGACTGAACCCGGGGCCTCCCATGTGGTAAACCGGCACCCTACCAACTTGGCTACACAGCCAGCCCCTTCTTTTCTTATAACATTGGGAAACGAGTTCCATAGTTGGTGTATTTCTCTTCTTTGTTTTCTATATAGCTTGGTTCCTGTGGAAGAAATCAATTCCTAAATAATAGAAGAAAGAGAGAAGAATACCAGAGGAAACATGGTGGGCCAGTGATGGTTTAGAATGTACCTGATGTATGTAAGGAGTAGTTTGGGGAAAATACACCTGGCTGACTCTTCAGGAAAGATGTGGACTGGTAGTGGAGAGAGGTAGCATGGGCCGTGCGGTAGAATGCTGGGAAGGTTAGATGACTGAATACCAAGGCAAATGCCACAAAAGTCTCCATGCCAACTGAGGAAACTGAAGGGATTTCAGGTTAAGTTAATATATTTCATTGAGTGAGGTAATCTAGAATATTCACCAAGAGCATACAGTTTAATGTTGTGTGTATGGTAAATCAGTAGAACTCTCTCTCCAGCCCAGGCCTTATTGTAACAGGTTAGAAGAAGGATTTTTAAACAACTTTAATCTATCTATACCCATCAAACCCACTAGTCTCTCACCCTCAACTTTTCTTCTTCCTCTTCATTTACACGCTCTTCTCTTTATTCAGAAACCTGATTTTACAAGCTCTGTATTAACTATCGAATACAGGCCTAGTTCAACTTTTTCGTTCTGCACTGTGCTGTTCCTTGCAATGAGTTAATTTTGTGTCTAGTTCTTTTTATTCTTTTTTTTAAAGAAGCTTTAGATTACATAAATGTTAGATAAAAAATAGGGGAGGGATTCCCATATATCCCACCTTCTCCCCCTCCCACACTTTCCCACATTAACATCATCCTTCATTAGCGTAGTACACTTGTTACAATTGATGAACACATATTGAAGCATTGCTACTAACCACGGACCATGGTTTACATTATAATTTACACTCTGCCCTGTACCATTTTATAGGTTTTCACAAAGTGTTTAATGGCTTGTATCCGTCATTGCAATGCCATGCAGGACAATTCCAATGTCTCAAAAATGCCCTCATGCTCCACCTATTCCCTCTCCCTCCCCTCAGAACCTATGGTGGCCACTGCCTTTATATCAATGATACAAAGGTCTTCCGTTGCCAGAATAGCAATAAGTCTATGATAGAATAATAAGTCTACTTTAGTTCTTAAATTGATGTTTTTTAATTTTAACTCTTTCCCTGCAGGTCCTTCCTTTATTTACATTTCACCTGTATGCCTTCATTTACTACTTTTAGATCCACATTTTGCCCCACCAGCAAGACTGGCCTATGTAGACTATATTGAGGCATTCTTAACCTCTAGCAAGTTTGCTGCTAGAGATCAGAGGAAGGAGAGACAAGTCGGTGCAATCCACTGGTTGCCTCCTGGGGGATCACCTCACATTGGCGATGCCCCTTGACCAAGTTTCAGAGCTCTTGTCAAAGTAGCCTTTTCTACTGGTCTCTTTCCCTGTCTTCCAGAAACTGCCCCTCCTTCCTTGGGTTAGGCCTAGGAGCAATAGTAACTCAGCTATTTCCAGCCCTATACTCTGGCAATATCTCTTATGATTTCTTTATACTCTCCCCATACCTTGGTAAAGAGTTCATTTATTAAACTCCCTTTCAGTTATTCCAGTTTGGGTGTATAGTCTGTTTCTTTTTGTGACCCTGACTGAACCAACCACTTCCCTCAGCCAATTGTAGGCACCCATCTATCATGTAATTGTTACTCTGTTTTATTCTTTAATGTGGGCTTGTAGAATAAAAACAAACAAACTTCACAATTTGAAATCTAGACAGTCTGGTCTCAGCTTTTCCATTTAGTAGCCACTGATCCTAAAAAAATCACTCACTTCCTCTGTACCTCAAATTTTTTCATCTAAAATGAAAGCAGTTACATTAGATGATCTCTGAAATTATTTCTGGCTTTAAGACTATAATTTTATGATGGAATAAATTTTGTTTTAACCTCATTGAATGTTCAACTCTAAACTATTGAATTGTGACTTTATATGAAGAATATTTCTTTATGAGAAGAATCATTGCTATTCTATTATATGAGAAAATAAGCCGCAGTGATTTCAAGGTATAAAAATAAGAGGGAAAAGAAAAACACAAAAGAAAATCTACATATCATGGTTATGTAGATTTACATGTGAAATTTAAATAATAAAATTCTACCCTAAACCAGAAGGAAAACAAAATATTTAAGTGCAGGTAGTTACTTATTTAACGCTTATTGACCGTATGTAATTTGAACCTTTAGGATTCAATGAATATAATTTATCTATATTTCAGGCATGGGCTATGGGAAGAACAGTTGGATTAAATGTTATCTACAAAATGTTAAGCTGGCAGTTGAACTTTTCCATTTAATTTTCTCTTATCTCTTTAGAAGTGAAGAGGCAATTTTTTTTTTTTTGAAATTTATAACATTCTAAAAGGGGAAAGAAATAGCCACTCTACATAGAATGGTCAGATCTCAAGGAAAAATTTTGTCCATATTTTAACTAAAGGATACTGCATTGATTTAAGTGAAATTAAGATGGGATTTGGGGCTATTGTTCTCTGAAACTTAATATTAAAAGTACTAGATCATAATGATGTTAAAATTTTCAAATAACATTGTTCAATTTTCCTTTGCTGGAAGGTATTTTCTTTCAAAGAAGTCAAGTAAAGACACCTGTGTTATTAAAATTCTTTATTTTTGGAAGCAAAAGTTTTTATTTCTGGAAAGAAAAAAAATGTCTGTAGTATTCAATATTTCAATTCCATACTCCCGGCAGACCCATGCCGCCATGCAATTGGCCACAGAATTCAGTTTCTGTCATGGAATTTGCCCTGTGGAGATCTATGTGCAGCTCCACTCTCATGTGGCTGGCAGAGAGGCCAGGGAGAGTACAGCATTTGCTTTGCTTTGGCCCGGGATTAGGAAAATTGCTCAGGCTATTGCTCTTTGTAGCATGTAATGCTGTTAGTTCCTATCCCACTGTTAACAGCCTCCCACCCCCAAGTAGACCACAAAGTGGATGGAAGAAAAATACTCCTTCTACTAACTACGCTGGCCCATGGAGTAATAGAGAGCAGTAGTGTTTCAGTCCTACCTCTTAGACTTTTATGTGGATTCAAGGAAACCGTTGTGGAATCATTTACTCAATGCTGTGCCAGGTATTAACTGGCATTGTGCCAACATTCTTTTTCTAATTATAATATATTGTAAGTATCAGAAAGAAATAAAGTGAAAAATACAGAAAAAGTAAAATAAAGAGGGAAATTCTTATACATATTTATGTATTAAGGTTCTTGTAACCTTATTATGCTTAATTCTATGTGTATTTTATGCTTTTTTGGACTGACACTGTGTCTGCTACTAGATTCAAGGCAATAAAATAAGGGACTGACATTGAAGTTTGATTAACTTTTTGGTGGAATATGTAGCATTGATACTCTCTTGCATTTTTTTGAGTTATATTCACTTCCTGTGATAGAGATCAGGTGCCATGCCCTCCCTCAGTGCAGGTGGTGCCACAGGTGGCCATACAGGCTGAGAACACATACTTTGTTGTTCTTTTTATATATGGCTTAGAGATTCTTTTCCTAAGCAAAGCTTTATTACTGTGATACCCTTTGGAAAGGATTCAGGGAAATATCAGGGAATAGAATTATTTTTACATGCAATAGATTAAATTTTAAATATGCATTAAAGCAGTACATTCAGTAGAACAGAAAGGAAGAAAAGTAACTCCACTCATTAATGGTGAAATTGCTAAGTAATAAGAAAGAGTGAAAAGAAAGGAAAACAGTCGCTCTTCAAGTGTTATGATTACTAGGTAGTTTTCATATAACAATAAGATGATAGTGATACAGATTTTTTTTCTCAATGAAATATAGACAACTAAAGGAAGTTTGCTTATATTTATTGTTTACCACATATCTGACAACCCTGCTTTAACTTCTAATGGTTTGTTTTCCTGAACTAAAAAATGAAGTCCCGTTTCCTTGTCTATTAGACCAGTTTGTTGTTTTGTCTTGGACTTTACTTCATGGAAATAATATTAATTCCTCAATTTTTGGGGTGGAACGAAAAAGAAGAGTAGAGACTTTTAACTAAATCAGCTGATTAAACTTATTAACAAAAGAATAAAACTTGAATTTGCCTTGATAATCCAGAATCAAGCAAGTGCCTATTACGTAGCTGTTTGGGCTAGCTGACTCTCAAAACTATTCTTAACACAAAGTAAAGCACTCTATTTACCTTGTTTACATGAAGCAAAGCACTTTATAACCGTCCCGTATGGAGGAGACAGTCTACTCCTCTCCCAAAATATGTATAGTCAAGGTTTCCCATTATAGAGAATACTGAGATGTGGGACGTGCTTCTATCCTATACTAGACTTCTCAATTCCATATTGAATGCTTCCAATCTAGTCATTTAATGGATTTGAGTAGTTAACAAGTTAACTGGAGAACTCCCTTTTGTTTTAATGTTTTGGTGGTTTTCTCATCAGAACCAATTTTCTTTTTTGTAAATACATAAATTTATCATAATTTTAGTACCTTTAAAGTGAATCAAAATAAATCAGCCAGGGCCATTACTGCCAACTGAAACCATTGGAAAGAGGACCTGGAATGGTGTAATTTGTTGCCATTACTTGGCTGCATGCCTTCAATTTTCCTACCGACTCTGACCGACCTCAATGCTTAAGTATTTGTACGCAAACTCGTGATAATTGATCCCCATCTGTGTCAAGTGTCTTCATAACTTTAAAAATTAAAGATGCAGAGTGTCTCAAGTGGTTTGGGTAGGCAATTTGATTCCAATTTTATTATCACAAAGGGTCTATAATATGCATGAAGTATCCTACTCTATTTCCCTTTCTGCCTGTCTTTCCTGTTCCTCCTCCTCTTGCAATCTGAGCTTCCTCTCATTTTCTGAGAAGATGGAAGATGCTTGAAGAAATTAACTATTCCAATTAGCTGCCCAGAATCAGGATTGGCAAAGACAGCATGGGGTTCCCTGCTAAATCACCTGCCTCTCTTACACATGAAAATTATTCTGTCACTGCAGAGATTGGGAAAAATATCTAGGTGTCCAGTGAAAAATGAAAACTTTGCTCTAAATAGTGAATTGTTTTCCTTAATTCTCTCATTACCAAATTATAAAAAGTGAGCCAAATAGAAAAAAAAGAGCTTAGCTTATTTAATAGAATGTGATGTGTCAAAATTATTCTTAGGAAAAATTATAACACACATGCACAATACAGTACACAAATTGTGTATATTTAGGAGCAAATTACTAAGTAACACGATCATTTTGTTTTCTTCGGGTTATTTTCTCTTAATTTCTATTTTTGTTACATTTCCTAGTAAAGTCAGAGGTCTTGTCTTGAATTCTCTATTAAGATGTATATTCACTTTATTGGTCACTTGTAAAATGAAACAAAAAAACTCAAATTATCCTTTACTACAGGAACAGTTATAAAAGCAGTGATAGTATCCAACTTCCGTAACATATGCATCTGAGTGATGTATTTTTAGCTACCTTAGGGTCATGGTCTGTAACTGAATTAGGATCCTTGTGTGTCACAAGAGGCCTTTGCCCCAATAGTAGCTGAGAATAAATCAACAAATCTATCAGAAACTCCCAGGTTCTTCTGTATAAAGAATCCAAATTTTGTTGATATATGACTGAAAACATGGAGGTTAGGATTTATAACCTCACTTTTTGACTTACTGATCTCAGAAAGAAGGTTTTGTATTTGAAATCATGAAAATAAACTAGGGCAGTAACTTCAATCAAATTCCAAAGTTTAGAATATCCTGAAGATGATATACCCCACATGTATTTCTGTAGCTGGAAGGACTTATTTTTATACCATGATATATCCCCATAGTTGTGCATGTAAATGGTCTTTTTCTTAGCAGCATGTACATAAATCAGTGGAGACACGAATGCCAAACCCATGGCAGCGATCAACAGGAGACTGACATTTTTATAAAGACATCGGGTTATAGAATCTTACAGTTTCCTTTACTAATTTGTTGCACTGTGAACCACTCATCCACACAGGCTGCTATCCTGCCACTAAAATCCTTAAAGCAGCCTGTCTTTTGTGGTCATCTGATTGATAATCTTCAAAATGATTGCTCATTCCAGACAGTGGTTATTGGCTTTAAACCTTGTCTTTTTAGGTTGAATATGTATTATTTTCTACCAATTTATTCATTTTATTCTTGTTTCTGTTCCCATGTAGCATGAGAAAGATTTATCTGGTCCTTGTCCTTGTTCTTGGGGAGGTAACCTCTGATTCTTTGGAATTTCCTGTGATAGGAATATCTTGTTATTCATGGTGGGCCCAAGACCACACCTGATAGCCAATATGCTAATGAGATGACAGGGTGGAGCCATACCAGAAAGACCAACCATGTGATTAGGGGCTTGGGACTTTGATCCATGTTCTGCCTGCCCCACTTCCCCAACCTGTGGGAGAGGAGGGAGGCTGCAGATTGAGTTCAACCTCATGGCATTGACTGTCAATCATGCCTATATAACCAGACTCCTATAAACTCCATCAATTTATGCCTTGTCTTCCCTAAAAGATTATTAAACTCTTATAAACCTGGACTATGTGCTAAGGATAGCTAGTGTTTTGGTCAGCCACAGGCGTGCCTTTTGAAATATACCAAAGATTGGTCGGTCTTTATAAAGGGTATTTATTTGGGGTAGAAGCTTACAGTTACCAGGCCACAAAGCATAAATTTCTTCCCATACCAGAGTCCACGTGTTGGAGGAAGATGGCTGCCGAGGTCTCCAGGGTTCAGGCTTCCAGGTTCCTCTGTTCCCG
>PVKH010006818.1:0-20712 GCA_004027955.1 Chaetophractus vellerosus | reverse complement strand
TGCAAGAGGCTGGAGTCCTTAATTTCAATGTGTATAACTGGATGTGGAATATCAGAAGCCAGGTGTTGGCACTCAACCAACACAGGTAAGCTGGATATAACTATAAAGTTGGTGTGGCAACCAGGGTGTCTAGAACCTTAGGGATCTATGATGATGACTAATTGACAATAGTGAATCTAGGGATGAGATAGATGGACAATAATTTTATAGCCAGAAAAAGTCAAATGTTGTTGAGCAGAAAGCTGATGATAGCCATTTCAAAGGAAAATAGTGATCCCTCACACAGTTTCCTGTTATAAGTCAACTCTCAGAATTAGAGCCCATCAAGTGTAAAGGAAGCTAAGCTTTTTTGAGGAAAGACCTGCAATGGCACCTCATGTATATAAAATAAATATTCTCCCAACCCTTTCTCAAAGAAACCTACAGTCACTTACAAGAGTAACAGTTCACTGCAGAAGAGGAAATAACCATATTCTTAGGACAGTTCGACATAGAATGTAAGCTGATATTGGATGGAACCCACGGGTTCTGGATTGCCATTGTGCCCCCTTTGTTAGGATGAGGATTATGGAGGCCAGGTAATACAGGGAATTACTGTCCAACTACATCTCACTGTTTGTGCTGCAGCTCTAGGGACACATCCTCTGGTCCTTTCTTTAATTCCAAGTGCATATAGCTAGCAGCTGGCAGATCACTCACATTGTTTCTCTTGACTGTGGAGTAAGATATATTTTGTTAAGAAAGGCCAGGTCAAAGGCTACTTTCACCACCAAGATAGTAAGTCAAAAACAATATTACATCCCAGGAGGAACTGCAGAGATTAGTGTCATCATCAAAGATATAAAATATGTTGGGGTGATAATCCCCCATTCAGATCAGCTGTATGCTGCCTGCAAAGTTCAGATGGGTCATGTCTTGGCAGATGACAGATATGGTCACCCCAAACCAAATGATAAGACTGATTGCAGCTGTCATGTCAGATGTGGATCCTTACTGGAACAAGTCAAGACAGTGTCTGTATGTGGCTTGCAACACTGATATTGAGAATGTGTTTTTCAAAATCTCCATCAGTAAAGAGAAAAATAATGTGTTTTACTTGGGATAGACAGCAATACACATTTATTATTTTGACCCTGAGCCATGTTAATTCCCCTGCTCTCCATCACAATAGTTCACAGAGACATTGATCATGTTAAAATTTCACATAATCTTATGATAGTGTATTATTGATCTATAATGCTAATTGGGCTTAGTAAGGAGGAAATTGGCAAGCACTTTTGTAGTCTTTCTCTGATCTCAAAACTTACAAAATATTATTGCTTTACAAAATTGGTTACATTCCCTTATTATATATCTAGTTTTCCAATCTAGTCTTATATATTTTTGGTACATCTTGAGAAGTTAAATAACTTTAAAAATTTTCTAAGCATTTATTCCATGCTTAAATAACCTGTAAGTTCTCCATTGATTTGCAAATGCCTCCTCAAATATATTAAATTCATGTGGGTTCTATTCTATTGTCTATCTTCTATTTTTTACATCTGTTTTCTTAGTACTATATGTTTAAATTTATAAAAATATAAAATTAAAAATATATTTGAATTTATGTCCATTGTTCCTTTGATAATATGGTTTGATATTCTTACCTGTTTATATTTCCAAATGATGTTTATTGTTTCATTACAGAGTTCCAAGAAAAATCATAATGAGTTTAGTAATGAAATTGCAGGGGACCGGCTGTGGCCCAGTGGATAGGGCACAGGTTTACCACATGGGAGGCCCCGGATTTGGTTCCCGGGGCCTCTTGGAGCGGGCAGACCACCTTGAGAAGGCAAGCCGCCATGGGCAGGGCAAAAGCTGCCACGGGCAGGGCAAGCCCCCATGGGGAGGACAAGCCACCCGCGAGCAGGATAAGCCACCCACAAGCAGGCAGGGCAGCTGCGCGGTGAGCTGGCACGGCGGGTCGCCGCAATGGGGGGGAGACGAGCAGACACAGAAGAACGCAAAAATGAACATGGCGGGAACAGGCAGAAAGGGAGGGATATGTAACAAAAAAAAAAAGAAAAGAAGAAATGAAATTGCATTACTCTAGAAATTAATTTGGAAAAATTGAAATCTTCATAATAATTAGACTTCTTATCTATAATAAATGTTTCTGTACTTATTTTATATAATCCTTTACTATTTTGTATCAACTATGAATGTTTTTCCATTGGATTAATCCTTAAATCTAACCTTTGCAAAAGTATTTTGCATGAATTATTAATACTTTTTTTAAGAAAAATCAATGAATAAGGCAAACCAGGAAATGAACCCTGAAAAAATGGGTTGTATTTAAGTCTAAGCTTTGTAAACATATACTTTAGAATGTGAAAAAGGAGAAAATCAGTAATAGCAAAGGACATCACATAAGAGAAGCAGTTGAAGAAAGTAAGGGTATTCAGCCTGGAGAAAATGAGAAGTATAAGTTTCTTCTATTGGAAAATTTTTCATGGGGACAAAATAAATGCTTTGTGGTCATAGGAAATAAAATTGAAACATGACTTGAAATTTCAATATAACAGATATAAAGTATTCTATTATAATAAATTCTCTTAAAGATAGTATCGACTGTCCTAGAAGGTAATGGGTTAGTTTCCTGCCCTTGCAGTTATTCAAGTGAGACCGAAATTGCTTGGATGGGTGTTTGTGAGACAGATGAGGTATTAGAAACATCATGAATTTCTTCTAATGGTTAGTCTTTGATATGGGACTTTGGTGTATTTCATTTATTTTTCACTTTGATGTTCTTTTAAGCCCATATACAAAATTTATGATCTGAAGAAATATGGTAGATCATCATTCCCATGACTACATTGCCTCACTTTTAGTTCACTAGGCATTTTGTTGGCAGATGTAAAATTGCACCTGTAATATAGGAGATCCTTTGAGGACACAGATTTTACTTAAATTCCACTAGGGCTCATTGTAAAAGCTAATGGTTTTAGCTGATGCCTTACGGATTTGCTTCATATTGTTAAGTTCTTTCACACAAGTTGGAAAAACCAACTTTACATTCTTTTGCTTGTGAGTAAAATAAATTTCCCAAGACAAAAACCAAGAAGGATGACTGACCTAACTCAGCTTTTGTGCCTTTATTTGTTGAGGAAGTCAAAAAGTGCCAAATAAATAGGCTGGGTTGACACCTTGGGTAATTCGTTCACTTCTCTTTGTTTGGTCCCTCTTTTCAGCACAGCTAAGCCTGTTGCCATGCAGACAAACATGACCGTTTGCTGGTAAATTATCACTTTTGGAAACTGAGCTAACACTAGTTCCTCATTTAAAAATGAATGCTAAGTCTAATGTAAATATGTAACAGCCCACTCCTGTTTGTGTTTCAGTTGGGTGGTTTAAATGATTTGTGAATTTTGTTTTCTTCACATACAAAGTCCTCTGACTTTCTTTTTTTAGCCTCCAACTCAAAACTGATAACTTCTATTCCTTTGAACATAAATAGAACAATTTGGAATTTCTTGGCACTGATTTTAAGAAAACATTTATTTTTATAACTACCATTCATCCATACATTTCCAAGGATTTCTTCTGGTGGCACAGTGAGTAGAACAAAACATGTTTCAGCTTGTGTTAAATAAGATTTGAGCATCTGTTGAAATACTACTATGTTTCAGGACCCATGTTGGCTTCTGGGGATAGGTAAGGAATTCAGTATTGTATCTTGCATAAAGTTGCTTACAAAGTAGAGAGGGGGAAATAAAGAAGCATAATTCATTCTCCTTCAAAAGAAAGGATTGGTGGTGCAGGAAAAGGGCAAAGTACCATTTGGTTTTCTGAGAGGGAGTGAACACCTATAACTGGGGAAGATTTTGTGAACCGAAAAGGTGAACAGGATTTGAACCAGGAAAACAAAATGAAGAAAAGAAATCAAGGTGTAATAATAGGTAAGTAGTTTTCTTTCTAAGTGAATCAAATGCACAAATGAATTTTAAAAGGCATATGCTTTAGTCTGATGTAAGGTGATATTGCCCTTTACAGCAATTATTTTTAAAACTAAATTAGGTCATCCATAAAGGCTTGGATTTTCAGGGACACTGGAAGCATTTATCACTGTAAAATCTCCAGAGAAGTCTGACCTGATACCGCACATAATTGAGACATTCTTGCTTCCTTCAGGGAGTAAATCAGTTGATTTTCAACACTTTTATTCACCTCTAATTTAAGTGTCCTCTTTCTAAATGGTAATTTGACCCAGAACATCTCTGAAATGTCTGAGACATTTAGCAATTTCTCAAGGGGCTGTTGCACCTGTGAGCCGTGATGAATTCAGAAGGTAGAACAAGTTAATGACTTTTGGAAAAAATAATGTATCTGATATGTTAAGATTTACTTCCCGGAAATCACTTAGCATAATATCAAAAGGTAAGTAGCAACGTGATTGCTAAACACCATTTCCTTTAGTGTTAAATAAAAGACAATTTCTGTTTACTTATCAGAAGAGATGCTTTAAAAACCCATATCAGAAAGGCAACGTGATATTGTTGAAAGATGATTGGGGTAGAAATTGGTAGACTTGGAGTAACAAATTGTTCATATTCTAATGGTAAACATTAGCTTGATATTATTTAAATGACATCCTGGAAAATTGATTCAGGAACTGGAAATACAAGGCTTAAAGAAGAGTTTTAAAAATATCTGGCTAGCACACTCATTTTATAGATGGAGAAACTAAAGCCCAAAGGGATGTATCTAAGGCAATAATAGATAGGTGATGATAGATAGATAGATAGATAATAGATAGATAGATAGATAGATAGATAGATAGATAGTTGGAAAGAAAGAAATATAGCCTTAGACACACCCCTCTGGAACCTAGTTCAGAGAAAGAGAGATAGAGAGAGAAATAGGCAAGAAGGGAGAAAGGAGAGAGAGGCAATTCAGTCACTGTCAAAATATACGACAGAACGAAAGTAGGTCATCATATTTGTCATAAAATAAGATAAGGCCCTGTCATGGTATGTAGCATAGCTGTCATAGGAAATTATGACAGGGCTCTCTAGGATAGAATGCCTTCATCAAGAATTCCTTGGAAAAGCACCAGTACCCACCTTCCTTTCATATGGGCCCAACAGCTGAAACTTAATTTGCCTTAACTCTGTTGTGGGGCCTTTTCTGAGTTTTTTTTTATCAATTATCAGATAAAACAGACTTTATGCCAAAAATAGTTATGAGGGACAATTCGACAAGAAAATGTAACAACTATAAATATATATGGACCTAAGAGTAGAGCCCCCAAATATATGAAGTCTATACTGATAGATTTGAAGGGAGAAATTGACAGTTCTACATTGATAGTAGGATACTTTTATACACCAATCTCAATAATGGATAGAACATCTATTCAGAAGAATAATAAGCAAATACAAGACTTAAATGATACTGTAAACTTATTAGATCTAACACACAAATAAAGAACATGTCATCTAATGAGAACAGAATACACATTCTTCTCAAGTGCACATGGATCATTCTTTAAGATAGATGATATGTTAAGTCACAAAACAAGTCTCAATAAATTAAAATATATTGAAATCATGCAATTCATATTCTCTGACCACAATGGAATAAAGCTAGAAATCAATAACAGAGGTAGAAATGAAAAATTCACAAATATGTGGAAATTAAACAACATACTCTTTAAAAAACAAAGGTTTAAGGAGGAATTCAGAAGTGAAATTAGGAAATATCCTGAGGTGAATGAAAATGAAATTATAACATATCAAAACATATGGGATGCAGTGAAAGCAGTGCTGGGAAGGAAATTTATAGTTCTAAATGCTTATATTAAAATAAAAAAGAAGAAAGATTCAAATGAGACCTAACTTCACGATTGGAAGAACTAGAAAAAGAAGACCAAACTAAACTCAAAGCTATCAGAAGAAAAGAAATAACAAAGATTAGAGTGGAGGTAAATGAAATTGAAAAAAAAAATAGAGAAAATCAACAAAACCAAAGGTTAGTTCCTTGAAAAGATCAATAAAAGTGACAAATCATTAGCTAGACTAACAAAGAAAAAAATAGAGAGCACACAAATAACAAAAAAATCAGAAATTTAAAGGGGGTGCATTACTACCAACCCTGCTAAAATAAAAAGGACTTTAAGAGGATACTATGAAAAAATGTACATTAACAAATGAGATAACCTAGATGAAATGGATAAATTCTTAGAAACACACAAACTACCTACATTGACTGAAGAAGAAAAAAAAAAGATTTCAACAAACCAACTACTAGTAAAGATATTGAATCAGTAATCCCAAACCACCAACAAATAAAAGTCCAGGACCAGGTGGCTTCACAAGGGAATTCTACAAAACATTCCAAGAAGACCTAACTCCAATTCTGCTCAAATGCTTCCAAAAAATTGAAGAGAAAGGAACACTGCTTAATTCATTCTATGAGGCCAACATCACCCTCATGCCAAAGCCAGATAAGACACAGGAAAAGAAAACTACAGCCCAATACCTCTTATGAATACAGATGAAGAAACCCTCAACAAAATACCAGCAATCTGAATCTAACAGCATATTTTAAAAATTATACACCAGGATCAAGTGGAATTCATCCCTAGTATGCAAATTTGGTTCAACATAAGACAATCAATTAATGTAATACAACACATGAACAGAATGAAGTGAAAAAGTAAAACAATATCATCTCAACTGATGCAAAAAGGCTTTTGAAAAAAACTAGCAGCGCTTCTGATAGAAATATTTAAAATACAAGGATTAGAAGGAAAGTTCCTCAATATGATAAGGGAATATAGTGTTAGATTTTAGTTAACCCCTAGGGCCCTTCCCTCAGGAATGTAAGACTCCTGTAACTCTGCTACCTTCCACCCCGCCCTGAAGCCGCTAGAAACTTCCTCCCTAGGCACTTTCCCGGTAAACCGGGTGTGCCCCCCACTCGGGGCTTCTCTTATCAGATGTGACCTCATGGGCACTTCCCCATACCCCTGGTGATGCTTATAAATCCTGTAACTGCCTTGGGTCGGGGTCCATGGCATTGCCCACGATCGGGAGGCCTGGACCCTAGCTTAAGCTAGTAATAAAGCTCCCTTTTTGCTACTACATTGTCAATGTGGTCTCATCCGTGCATCTGAGGATCTGAAATCAGGCACAACGATAGGAAAAGTCCAAAGCTAACATCCTACTTAATGGTGAGTGACTGAAAGCTTTCCCTCTAAGATCAGGAACAAGATAAGGATGCCCAATGTCACCACTGTTATCACCACTGTACTGGAAATTCTTGGCAGAGCAATTAGGCAAGACAAAGAAATAAAAGGTATCCAAATTAGAAAGGAAGAAGTAAAAGTTTCCCTATTTGCAGATTATATGATCCAATATACAGAAAATTCGAAAAATCCACAACAAGATTCTTAGAGCTAATAAGTGAATTAGGAAAAATAGCAGGTACAAGATCAAAAACCCAAAATCAGTCTTTTTTTTTAAACACAAGCAATGAGCAATTGGAAGAAGGAAAAAAAAATCCATCCCCCAAAACAACTAAAAGAATCAAATATCCAGGAGTAAATCTAACTAAGGATATACAGAAATTTTACACAGAAAACTACAAAACATTGCTAAAAGAAATTACAGAAGGCCTAAATACATTGAGGGATATTCTGTATTTAGGGACTGGAAGATTAAATATCTTTAAAATATCAATACTATCCAAAGCAATTTATAGAATTAATGCAATACTTATCAAAATTCCAACAGCTGTCTCTGCAGAAATAGAAAAGCCAATCATCAAATTTATATGGAAATGGAAATGTAAGGGATCCCCAATAGTTAATGCCATCTAAAAAAGAAGAATGCAGTTGGAGGACTCATGCTTCCCACTCTTTAAACTTCTTACAAAGCCACAGTAATCAAAACAGCATGGTACTGGCACAAAAACATAGATATTGACCAGTGGAATCAAATTGAGAGCTCAGAAATCAACCCTCACATTTATGGCCAACTGGATTTTTGACAAGGTGGCAAAGACCACTCAACTGGGAAAGAATGGTCTCTTTAACAAATGGTTGAAAACTGGCTGTCTATTTGCATAAAAAAGATTGAGGACCCTACCTCACCCTATATACAAAATCAACTTAAAGGGATCAAAGACCTAAATGTAAGAGCTAGAACTATCTCCTAGAAGACTGCAGGGACACGTCTTCAGGACTTAGTGTTAGGCAATGTTTTCTTAGATTTTACACCCAAAGCACAAGCAACAAAAGAAAAAATGGATAAATGGGACTTAATCAAAATTAAAAACTTTTGGGTCTCAATGGACTTTATCATGAAAGTAAAAGTTCAATCTACATAATGCGAGCAAATATTTGCAAACTGTCTTTCTGATAAAGGCTTAATATACAGAATATATAAAGAAATCTTTCAACTTGACAACAAAAAGGCAAACAAACCAATGAAAGATGGGCAAAAGGATTGAATAGACATCTCTCTAAAGAAGATATACAAATGGATAGAAAGCATATGAAAAGATGCTCAACATCATTAGTCATCAGGAAAATGCAAATCAAAACCACAGTGAGATACTGTTTCACATCCTTTAGTATGGCTGCTATTAACAAGTGTTGGAAAGAATGTGGAGAAATCTGGACACTCATTCATTGCTGGTTGAAATGTAAATGTTACAGCCACTGTGGAAGAAAGTTTGGCAGTTCCTCAGAAAGCTTAGTATTGAAATACCTTATATACTTGTTATATACTCCAAAGAATTGAAATCAGGGACTTGAACAGATATTTGGTCACTGATGTTCATAGCAGCATCATTACAACTGCCAGAAGATCATTACAACTGCCAGGAGATGGAAGCAATCCAAGAGTCCATCAACCAATGAATGGATGAATAAAATGTGGTATATACACACAATGGAATATTACTCAGCCGTAAAAAGGAACGGAGTCCTGATACATGCAATAACTTGGATGAACCTTGAAAACATGTTGAATCAATAAGCCAGATGCAGAATGACAAATATTGTATGATCTCTCTGATTTGAAACAATTGTGATAAGCAAATTCACAGAGTCAGAATCTAGAATATAAGCTACCATGGGATGGGATAGGGGTAAAGAATGGGAAGTTAAGGCTTGTAATGTACACGGTTCCTATTCAGAATGATGGAAAATTTTGGTAATGGACGGTAGTGATTCTAGTGAAGCACTGTGAATGCAATTAACAGTACTGAAATATATATCTGAAAGTGATTAAAAGGAGAACCTTTAGATTGTATATATGGTAACAATAAAAAATTTTAAAACCATGGAACTACACTACACAATGAACCTTAAGTTAAAACATGGACTTTAGTTAAAATAAAACTATAAAAATGTGCTATAATCAATTGTAACAAATGTTCCACACCAATGCAAGTTGTTGTTGTTAGGGTAGTGTGTAGGAATCCTGTATTTTACGAATGATTGCTCTGTAAACCTACAAATTCTCTAACAAAGAAGAAAAGTAGTCTACGAAAACATTTAGCTGAAGAGAAACAAAATCAGAGAGGCAATCTTTTTTGACTCAAATTTTATTGATTATAAATATTTGTCTTCCTTGTTTGAAATTGAATGAATCTAAATGTATTATGAACTGCAAAGTGTTAGATAAATCCCAATTAATGCAGAGGTCCTCCTAAAGTTACTTGTGTTTTACAAGAAAATTCATACAGCTTTAATTATCTTAAAGGAGTGATAAATTCAGAAATGTTAGGCTCAATGGCATGACACGAGTAGTAAAATTTTTAGAAGTGGATTTTGAGTTATACTCTGAAAATTGAACTTCATTATAGAGTGCAGAAAACTAATAATTTTGGAAGGCTATTTCAGGGAAGCTTCAGAAATGTGATAGTGGAGATTGGTCTTGAAGCATGATTAGGATTTTTCTAGGCATAGAAAGGAGGAAGGACATTCCAAACAAAAACAATGGCAAGTGGCCAGAGAGAGGGTGTTTAAGGAACCTGATGCATTTAAAAGATAGTGGAGAGTAGTGGCAGATGGACCTGGAGAGATAAGTCGAGACAAAAAGAAAAGGTATCACAGGCAGAGGTGTTTGGGTTTTATCTAGTAAGAAATGAGGATGCAAAAGAGGTTTCTACACATAAAAAAAGGGAGATCAAATTTGTGTTTTTGGAAGATTGCTGTGGAGAAAGAGTAGAAGACAGAATGAGGAAAAATGTATTTGAAAGAGGAGAGAGATATGTTTGTTTCCCCCACAAAAGTCCAGGTAAGAAATGATGATCTTTCTCAAATAAATAAATGAAGGGAAGGATAGAGAGGAACAGAATTCCTGAAATATAATCAGTCATAATTTTGCCCTTTGGATTTGGATATTGAGACAGAAGAGCAAAGGATGACTTTGAATTTTCTAGTTTGGGAAACAAGTACCTTTTATGGGTGATCCTGGCATGTACTATCTAGTTGAAAACCAGAGCCAAAGGTACTAATCTGCTAAGTGAGTCAGAGTCACTTTCTCATAAAAATCTGCAAATATAAGAGTTACTACCTGGCCACTTACTGTCTAGGATATATCTCCCTAAGTTCTGATGATTCTGCCCCACATAAACTTAAGACAAGTCATCCCATACCTAGAGTTTTTCATATAAAGAACAAACTCCCCTACCTCCTGATGACATTTTTTATTTTTATAACATCAAATTAGCTTACATATGAAAGATGTTCCAAAAATTTTTGGACCAAAGTATTTCATTTGCAAAAATGGAATACCCTCAGATACTTTTGCTTAGTAGTCATTAGCTGAAGACTTTTTTCCCTGTCTTTAATCTGTCTGCACATTTTCCTATGCCCCTTTTCTTTTGAGCTGAATCACAGTTTATCAATGCATATCACAGATTCCAGTCCTATGTGCTCCTCAGCATTGCTTAATCCTGGTAAAATACCTTTCCTGGCTCCAACCACAAACCCTGGAGTAGCCAGACGTCAGCTGCTTCATCCAGTCAACCTTTAGAAAAGAGTTGGCAAGAATTAGTTCCTTATTTAATACCTTTAATATCCTTAATCTTGTTAGCTTTATAAACTCCTCAAAGCTACTGAAACTGAAGTCACATGTTTCAGTTGTAAAGGTCATTCATGGAGACAGCTGCCAAATCCTGGATTGTGACCTGATTGTTGGGGCATCAAAGCAAACAACTGACTCACACTACACGTGCCTGTGTATGGCTCAGAAGCATTGGGATTTGAAAAAGTTGCACTGTGAAAATAATAATCCTGGAGTACTATGGCTCAACCCTAATTACTTTAAATAATGGGATTTCTGGGCAGAAAAGTCAGTGAAACACTTTAGGCTCCCGAGCTAAACTCCCTTTAGGAGTCAGGTTTTCTTTTGGTTTGATTCTCCTTTTAAAGCTAAAACAGTTTCACTTCAAACAAGAAAGGGAGCTCTCTCTTTGTATATGCCTAGATTTCTTCCCTATCTTTCCCAAGCCAATGTAGGTATATATTGATTCTGAGTGACTGAGTGACTCTTGATTCCTTTGTGTTGAGGAAATAACTATTCCACCCCACTTCACAACATTCCCAGGAAAATATATGGATAATAAACATCTTACTATATAATGGCCATGCTCTTAGGAAAAAAAAATGATTTCATCATATATAGTTAATTTCAGGGAGGTGATCATTCTTGAAGTATCATGATATTGACATTATCAAAAATACTGTTATCATTGTAGTGATAGTGGTAGCAGTTGTAAGGTTATTAAATGTTTTCTAAGTAAACAGGTCATATTCAGGTAGATAATTCCTTCTTGTTAAGGCAAATCTTGGTTGAAGCTCCAAATTAAGAAGTAAGTCCACAAAATTTGGAAGTTGCCTAATATCAAAACTGCTTATATGTTATTTAGTACATTGGACTTTTAAGGACAAACACCTGAAGGAGTTACTATATTTCCCCAAAATCTTCAGTTTATTTCCTGGAAATTGTCACTGTCATTACCATTATTCCTTAATTTAAAAATATTTAGTACTCTATAAATATTCTTAGATAAATACTCATTTAACATTTGATAAAAATTCTGTTAGGCAGACATTATTATCCTCATTTTACAGAGAGGGAACTGAGGCTCAAAGACTTCTCCAATATAACAGAGTGTTAAGCAGGGAGGCATGACTAGAACATGATTTCAGACTTGAGTGCATTTATTAAGGAGAAATTATCCAGAGTAAATAAAATTGTGCAAAGGGAAAATAAGTAAATTGCATCAAATGAAATCACCCACTTTGACCTAGTTAATTGTCTGACATCTAAGTTTCCAAGACCATGTATTAAATAGTCAATATATCTCTTGAAACTACAACACCAAAAAAATGCTATTTCAACCTTAGACTGTTTTCTTTATAAAACTCAAGTTTTCATTGCATGGTGATGAAGCCTTAGCTAGGAATATAATATCTTAGGATAGAAGAGAAATAACAGACTTGGTACAGAAGTTAGAAGCAAGAATGTGAAACTTGTATCTTGAGGAATCACAGTACGTTACTGTTAGAAGAGACCATTACACTGATATCATTAACTCAAGGTCACACAGCAAATGGCAACAGTGCCAGAACTTTTAATCACATCTCCAGACTCAGTACAGAGTTCTTTCTAGTACATAGTACAGAGTTCTGTCCTAGTATATAAATGAAACTCCAAGAGTTAGGTTAAAAATACCCTGGCTCGTTTCATGCTGATATGAGAAAGTGAACCCTCCCAGGAAGAACAGGATTACTTGTGAACTTTACAAATAATAAGCTTCTGTGGGCTGGAAATTGTTTCAGTAAGTATATCCATCATCATATTTATATTTGTATAATAATTAGTTGAAATTATTTGCATGAAATGAAGTCTCTAGTTTAATGTAGTCATTTTGTTCTAAGCATTTTTTTTAATCTCCAGAAAGAAATGACATTTCATTCAGGATACTGAGGCAGGTAAGTATAGGGAAAGGAAGACTTGGGTCACAGGTGAGACCCAGCAGACAACAAGGATGACAAATAGCATGGCCTGCAAACAACATGGCCATGAGACCCCAATCAGAAACTTCCTGAGGGATCCCACAAGATCCTGGCTACGAGAATCTCATTTGGAATGAGAATCCCATTCGGGCTAAAGGGAAAGCCCGGATACTCACAAAAAGCTTTACCATTGGTCTCCTGAGAAAGGACAGGTAGGGCAATCAATCAGAACAGCAAACAGCTGGGGCCCCTCCCTAGCATTATGAAGGGGGAGGAGGAAAGACTTTAAAAAGGCCTGACCTGGGGCCTCATTTGCGCAACTCATGATGGAGTACGCCTGCGGTCCATGACTTGGACCATGTATTTTTCTCGTTGTCTTGTTTCTTAAATAAACTCTTTACTCCTTGCCTACCCTATGGCATGTCCTTTAATTCTTTTATGCGACATAAGCCAAGAACCTAGAAGCCCAGAAACCAGACCATCCGCTAACAATACCGCATCTGATTTACAGAGAATATGTGGGGACCATAACATTCTTGAATTAGATTTGGGCTCTTTGTCATTAATTCCTGCATGCCACTCCATCATTTTCTCACCTAGAAGAGCAGGGTGCTGAGCAATTTGAAGCTGGCATTTCTCCCCTTGGGAGGTTTGCTCTCTTTACTGTCAGCATCAGCCAAATATTTCCACCTTCTTAGTGAAGGCAGAAACCTTCAGCTATATATAGCTCACCTCTTACTGATTATAACAGTTTCTGTAAGAAAGAAACTCACAAATACCCTGAATTGGGAGATACCTTGGCTTAGTTAATAGTCAAGGTTACATGAATCATGGTAGAGAGATCCCTAATAAATCTATTTATTTAGCAAAGTCCTTAATAAGAATGGACTCCTGTTGAAAATAAGAGAACCCACTCTGGTGTTGGTAGTGTTGGTAGGCCCTTTAACTGGACAGTAAGCAGTTTCCCTTCCAAAGAGTGAAATTCATAGGGGCAGAGATGGTCTCTGTACACTCCTTTACCACCTGTATGTGCAAACGAAACCACAGGGCTTTGCAAAGATTGTGTACTTGGTAAACAAGAGACAGTAAAATCAAATGTAGCAATTAAGATCACAGACTTTGAAGTCAAGGCACAACCATGCCACAAACCACTCATAAATTGCTGGGTAATTGACTGAGTTGAGAGGTCATAGGCAGGGCAATGTACTGGTAAGAGGAAAGCCTGTGGAACCAGACTGTGTGGTTTTTGGGTCCCAACTACACTTTTATTAGCTATGACTGAGCAATTACTGAATCTCTCTGTGCCCCCATTTCCTCATTGGAAAATCAGGACTAATTATATTACTCACTCATTGAGTTGTATTGTACATTAAATGAATTAATATGATTATGCTCTTAAAATAAAGCCTGGCAAATAATAAGTATTGGATAAGTGTTCATTCTTATTATTACTACTTTATTTGACTCCCACATTCCTCACCTCTAAAATGTAAAGATAGATAATATACTTGCTTCTTACAATTGATAATATAGTTAATGGAAACCATGTATGTAGAGCATTTAATACAGTACCAGCACATAATAGGTCAATATATTTATCTATTATTAACATTATAAGGGGTATTGATTTTTATTAAAATATGACTGGTTGCTGCTATATTTGCATATGCCAGCCAATGAACTCATGATTCTCTAAAGGTCATCAATCTCTTTCTGTGACTAAATCTGGATTATGGCTGTCAGAGAAATTTCTGGAAAATTTTCTCCTTTGGGTGACGAAAAGGAGACTGAAATATCATTTAGGGGCAAGAAAAAAAAGTTAACCTCAAAAGATTATTCTCACATGTGTTGCCTCTAGATAAGAAATGCATCAAGGAAAGTCCAATGAAGTATTACTTTGTAGTAAAAATGGGTGAAGAAATTATCTAGCAGTAAAATAAGGAAACAATTTTAGTTCAGAGGAAATACTGTCCAGATAAATTCACAAGGAAAACAAATTTTCCTTTTTAAAAAGTCTTTTGACCCTGGTAAAAGATATTTCTAGGAGCACCTTTTGTGATGGCCGTGCGTCTGTGTTCTCATCAACCTTTAGCAGTGAACTTGGTCTGTACAGAAACAAAATGGGACAGGAGGCGAAGACAAAACATAGTCTCATGGACTTCTTTAACATGTGAACAACAAAGACTCTTCCAAATGCTGGAAAGGTCCAGACCCTGACTTAGACAGGAAATACTCAAATTTATCTAAAAAAAAGAAAGAGCAAGATATTACAAATATGCTCATCTCATCTTAAAAAGATGATGTTGTGTGCATAACAGATAGCAGAATATGAAGGAAGCAATCTATTTGTTCTAAAAGGAATTTTGTCACTTTGCTGGAGTGGATGCCTTTGAAATCATATAGGAATCGTGGTTTTCTACAGCCGAGGTCAAAAAAACATGAACAATGGGTTTAGGATGTTCTAATGGATTTTCTTTCTTGTTTTATGGTTAAATGTATGTCTAATTCACTTTAAAATTCTTAAAACAATAATAGAAACCACAGATCTTTTTAAACCCATGTAAATGGGCTAATTGCTCTAATGTTTTTCTGGCAGAAAAAGTAGATAAGACATTCTACCAGGAATATAGATTAAACCATAGCTTTTTTCATAGAAAGATTCTGTCCTATATGCTCCATCCACAAAACTATTTTCTTTAATTTAAAAGAAATGTGCTGAAGTTTCCAGTGAACCATCTGGCCTTAGTTTAACTAGAAGATGATATGTGTATAAAAATCAGATGTGGCTTTCCCGGATAATAAAATCATACCAGTACATTGACTAGTAGTAATTTAATAGATGGAAAATTTGCTATGTAGTGTTAATAATAGATTGAAATTGGTCAAAATGTTGAGCGTCATTTACCATACTCTGTTGCATTAAACAAAAACAAATATTAATCTGGATTAATTTAACTTGGATTATGAATTCAATTGGTTGCTAAAATATACTTAGATCCAATTTCCCTTCCACTTCATAGCAGAAATAGGAGACAAGCTTCTTAAAGGAAGGACTCAAACAGCTATATCCCTGCAGCAATCTTTAGAGGGCTTTCCTTAGAAAGTTGGATACATTCCAATACTAAACCCTCAGGTAAGAGAATTGGGTAGGTCCAAATCTAGAAATTTAATAAACATCAGAAACAAATTGGAAAATTACATTATTGTTTCCCTAAGGTGACTCTGTGAAATTAAGGCACTGAAATACTATTAGTCACAGACATAGAGAGCCCCCATGTACCCCCAAGTTTATCTATTTGTTGGTATCTATGGTAAAATGGTTAATATTGAATGTTTCTAATTATAATTTCAACACAATATTGCATATTAGTTCTAGCAATCTTAGTCCTTTTTCCTTCCATCCTCATCTATAAATTTTCATCCTTCTGATGAAAACTTGAACTAAATAGCACAGGAATATCTACTGTACTTCATAACAAAGGAATCCAGGTGATTAAACTTTATTAAAAGGAATGCAGTAAGTCTCCCAAACAACCTTCGTACAACCACAAACATGAATGCAAACACAGTCAGAATTTTATTTCATGACAAGGGGATAAATAAACCTGAGCTCATATAAATTAATTTTGCATCTCTTTAAGCATTCAATCAATAAGTGGTCATAAGAATCTACAGTATACCGAGATTCTTAGTGTGAATGCTTGCATGTCTCCTTAATTTCTCCATTTAGGAAATCTCAGAGATTGACAATGCCAGGCTAATGAAGACTAACCCCTTAAAATGCCAAATAGTTTCCATCCATATAGAGCTGAAAGGTAACCACAAAAATGAATACCCTTAGAGAAGAAAACACAGCTGCCCTATATTTTCAACAGTGAATATAGATAAGAATGTCCCAGAAGAGAAACAAAAAAATGGAAAGGTATATTTCATATGAATGAATCTTCTGAAATAAAATGGAATCAAGTAGATATAGCTTTTTAATTATAAAATATCCTAAATTAAAGATCATAAGGATTACTTTTTTATTGCTATTGACCAAAGCTATTTTCTATGGAGTCTTTCCATAAACAATAGGTGTTTGAGGGAAGGAAATATTGCACATTCATGCTTGAATTGCCACAATATTGTAGGAGGCCTGGTACATGGGCTACAGTTTAGCAAATATATTGAATTAAATAGTATGATTTATCATGACATTATATCCTTCAATACAGTATCTGGCCATGATAGGTGCTCTGTTGCTTAGTTTTTTGACTGACTGAATGATGACATCATAAATAACTACCAACTTTCAATTCCATGTGCATCTATTACATATTCTATGCCAACATTGTAGAAATCCTTGAGTACCAGTAAGACAAAACCAATACAAAGATAGAATAGAATCATCTTGGTTATCAAAGCCTACTGTTTAAATTTTTCCTAATGCTTAGCTGATCCAGTCTTAACCTTTTCAGTCATTGAGATATGACAGAGCTTCTACTTGGTCTCCATCATAAAATGCTGTTAAAGGGAAAAATGTAATAAATAATGGAGAGCAATCCCACCACTCCACCTTTTATACAGGTTGGGTCAAAGAAGTACAAGACAACAATTGACATAGGGACAGGACAATCAAGTGTCTAGCAAATACTACGGGATAAGTACAACATTATGCTTGATGTGCTGAGGAGGAAAGCAAACACCAGAAGTTCATGTTTGGTTTTTCAAGCATGGCAGATTATCCTTTCATTGATTTGTTCCTTTTCTGGTTACACAATGCAAAGGAGCAGAAGCTCGAGGTGATAACAAGACCTCCTCGCTATACATCACTTTAGCAAAGCCTTCCATAGCTGAGGGTGACTAAGAGGACTTTCTTGAGAAAGACCCTGTGGGTGTACATTTTTACGTTTGTCCAATAGGATATCTCAGCTCTGAAAGAATATTTCATTGAGAAAAGACCAAAATATTTTACTGAGACATATTCACAAAAATATTGCATCTTAATTGGCCTAATATAAAATAATAATTATAAACACCTATTGAGCACTTATTATTGGCATTGTGCTAATATGGTAAATGCATTCTCTCACTTAATTCTAGCAACTATATTATAAGATAAAGATGAGAAAATAAGGGTAAGAGAGGAAAACTAAGTTGTCCTAAGTTTTACACCTAGTAAGTGGTAGATACGCTTTCAATTTTTTTAAAGATTTATTTTTATTTATTATACATCCCCCCCATTTTGCTTGTTCTTGCTGTGTTCATTTTTCTCTGCATTTCTCTGTGTCTGCTTGTCTCCCCCTGCTGGGGCGACCTGCCGGGTCAGCTCACCAGCGCGGCGGCCCACCTGCCCATGGGGGCTCATCCTAGCTTGCGGGGGCTTGCCTTTTTGCCTGCCCACGGGGGCTTGCCTTTGCCCGTGGCAGCATGCCCCGCCCACGGTGGCATGCCCCGCCCTGATTGGCTTGCCTTCTCGAGGCAGTCCACCCGTTCGAGAAGGCCCGGGGACCGAACCCAGAGCCTCCCATGTGGTAAACTGGCACCCTACCAACTGGGCTATACAGCCGGCCCCATATGCTTTCAATTTTAATTGGACTATTGAAATAGCCTCTTCATCTGGTGATCTTGTCATGGTTTCACATTCTAGTGCTTTCTTTCAATAAACACACATACACAAACATACACACACCATTCTTCTTACCACCAGAATGATCATACAAAAGCAGAGATATGGCTATACCACCATTATTGTTTTAAAAAATATGTTTAGTGACCCACACTTCTACTCTCTTGCTGAAAACCCCATTGTTAATTTCCCACTGCTCATGGAAGAAAGTCCTCTGTTTGGCATTCTAGGTTTTTCATAATCTGGCATCAATTTAGATTCTTTTCATGCATGTCATTCCCCAACCAAATCCATCAACCTTACATATACTCAGCAGTTTCTCACCTCAGGACTTTGCTTACATGGTTTCCTCAATTTGGAACACCCTGGACTCAATTTCATAACTTGCATTCAAACCCATTTATCCTTCAAAACTCAACTCAGTGTCATGTAATTTAAAAGGTCAAAAGGCTGAGGAAAGATTCAACATCTTCCTCAAGCCTTAAAAGATAAAAAACAAAACCTAGAGTGAACACTGTAAGAATTTAGTATTAGTGGTCCATGTAAAAAAAAAAAAAAAGAAACGAACAAACAAAATAAAATAAAATAAAATGAACTTATATCAGAGTGAACAGGCAGTAAAATAAAAAATGGGACAAATGAACAAATGAGGTTGTTTTCCAACCATGTAGGAAACGTATGCCAATCATTTCTTATAGACATCAAAACAATCTTCAAATAAAGATATGTGTTCTTTAAAATGTTTCATCTCTTCAGAATTTCATTGGCTATTTCTCTTCTCTCCTCAGGATGATATCTAGAGTTTACTAAAGGTCAAGACATCAGATAATGCAGATCTTGCCTTGTTCTCTGCATCAAATATTTAAGGCACCTTGGCAAATCACTGAAACTGTTTCTAGTTGTGTATAAAGGCATAATAATATTTTCCTATATGCCATATTTTGTTGTGTGGATCAAATTCATTCTTTGATTCAACATCCTTTTGTAGCATATTTGTATATGTCAAGAACAATGCTTTGAAAAGTAAGATGGTTGAGTCACTTGCACATTATTCAAACCCTCATAAAGTAAGTAGTCAATAGTGGATGTGAAAGCCCTTTGAAAACCCTAAAATGTTTTATCTGTGTAAAGAATCATCATTATTAAGGGTATTCAAGGAGTATACTTACTTATCTCCACTAACCTTAGAGATTAATGATATAAAAATTTCTATTCCATATAGTTTCCAACAACTTGTCCATTAAAGAGATTCCTGTAAAAAAATAAAAGTAAAATAAAAAAGTCTTATTAGTTTGGAATTACTTTCTTAAGTTCTTATAAGGAGTAGATTACTTAGTCTTAGTTTCAATAGTGAGATTTCTCAGAAAGATATTAATAATATATTACTAGTAGTCAACATTTAGGTCTTTTTGGTTTTGTAAAATATTTAAATGTGTTGTTGTTGTTTTTAATTGTTTCCCAAAAAGAGCTCTCTAGAGTCATAGTTAAAAGATGATGGATTGTAGAATGGTGGGAATGTAGAATGGTGCAGCCATTGTGGAGGACGGTTCAGAGGTTCCTCAGGAAGGTGATGATAGAATTCCATATGATTCAGCAATGTCAATGCTGGGTATATACACAGAAGAATTAAAGGCAGGGACATGAACAGATAGATGCACACCAATCTTCATAGCAGCATTATTCATTATTGCCAAAAGTCGGAAGCAAACGAAGTGTCCATCAACAGATGAATGGTAAGGAAAATGTGGTATATACATGCAATGGAATATTCTTCAGCTGTAAGAAGAAATGAAGTATTGACACATGGGACAAAATGGATGAATCCTGAAGACCTTATGTTGAGTGAAGTTAGTCACTAAAGGACAAATTTTGCATGACCTCACTGATATGACCTAAGCATATTGAGGAGACTCACAGAAATAGATTCTGGAAGTTAGGTTTTCAGGAGACAAAAAGGGAGTAGGGGGCCCGGCTAGATAGCTCAGTGGATAAAGAGCTCGCTGGGAAACCACATGGGAGGCCCTGGGTTCGGTTCCCGGGGACCTCTCCTAGCGGGCAGACCGCCTTGAGAATGGCAAGCCAC
>PVKH010006817.1:0-20709 GCA_004027955.1 Chaetophractus vellerosus | reverse complement strand
GCCAAAGGATTGTCTGTTGAGCTATCTAAAAGGAACATTTTGTTTTCCTTCGATTAGCTCTTGTCACTTCTTCTCTTGTCAAGAAAAAATATGTGCAGGCACATATGCCTTTTTTGGATTCTTTCAAACTTCAGGCTGCTGCTGGGTGTTGCGGACAACAAACTTTTTAGATAGTTCACATGGAAAAAATAGAAGATCATGTTCTGTTTACTTATTCTAATTTCTGCTGAGAATCACGGCACCCTGTTTGAAGGGGTTAGGGTGAACTTTCAAAGGGAAATGGCATGACCTCAAACACTGTGGCCTAGGGAGGCTGGAGCCCACAGGAGGGGGAATGGGTAGGACGGATCCTACAATTGCCCAGGAGGACCTGGAGGAGAGAACTAGGGTAGAGGGGAGAACAGGGTCTTAGGGAACTTGGGTCTGCATTACAGCTGACTCCCAGGCTGTGCTCTTGGGTGATCAGAGGAGTTGTGATACGTGAGGAGATTTAGAAGAGGAGATGAATATTCTACCATTGACACTGAAGTGGAAATATCCATCATATTCTGTATGATGGAACAGTTTCGGTAATGGATGAAGGTGATGGTAGTTCAACATGGTGAATGTGATTAGCATCACTGAGTCATCCTTTGCAGGTGGGTAATAGGGGAAATTTTAGGCTGTATATATGTTAGTAGAATAAAATTTTAACACTGTAGAACTGTACAACACAGACAGTGAAACCTAATGTAAACTATGGACTATGGTTAATAGTATAATTATAAAAATGTTGTTTCATTGGTCTTAACAAAGTTACCAAACTAATGCAAAGTGTGAAAATTGGGAAAGCTATTGTGTAAAGGGATATATGGGAACTCTGTATTTTCTGCATGGGTTTTCTGTAAGTATACAACTTCTCTAAAAAAATTAAAATAATTTTTTAAAGTTTTAAAGATAATGGAGCAATGTTTAAAAAATTTATAAGGTAG
Source organism: Chaetophractus vellerosus (assembly GCA_004027955.1). Lineage (NCBI taxonomy): Eukaryota > Metazoa > Chordata > Mammalia > Cingulata > Chlamyphoridae > Chaetophractus > Chaetophractus vellerosus. The sequence continues at coordinate 19,738 of PVKH010006817.1, read as the reverse complement.
AAGTTATTGACATTATAGGTCATGTATGCAAAGTAGGCATATTTTCAGATACAAAAGGGATCATAAATACAATGCATGCATACCTTTATATGTGTATATATGTAGATATGTGAATGTATGTATATGGAAATGTGGGCATGTGTGTATACATGATGAATGTATACGTATTTCATCAAATGAGAAATGAAGAAAAGTTAGGAACCCAAATATGGGGCTATTTAGGTATGAAATAACACATAGTAAACAATGAAATGATTTCAAGGAAAATTGATGAAATAAGCATTTCAGACTATCAAATGACAGGTAATTCCCACATTTCATGGATCGTTTCAAGCAAAGAAAAAGATGGAAATCTGCCTTACGCATTGTGTGATGTTAGTATAACCCTTATCTTTTAGTTTGCTTAAGGGTCCCAAGGTGATGCGCTACAGATGGGATGGTTTTTACAATGGGGACGTGTGAACTTACAAGGTTACAGTTCAGAGGCATGAAGGTGACCAAATCCAGGCTCCATCAGGAGATGCTTCCTCCCCGAGCTGCAGGCCCAGGGCAACCCTGTTTGCTTCCAGTTTCTGGCTTCCTCTCTCCCAGGTTCCGCTGATTTAGCTCCTTGCTATGTGGTGTTCATTGCTCCTATGACTTTCTATTTCTCAGCTCCTCTCTTCTTATTACTCTGGTTTATGAAGGGCTCCAGTAAGAGGATTAAGACCCACCCTGGGTCATGCCCCTACTGATGTGATCTAATCAAAAGAAAGTTCCCTTAACTGATCTAATCAAAGTTCTCATGTACAATAGGTTCACACTCACAGGAATGGATTAGTTTAAGAGCATAATTTTTTGGGGTCCACAAAATAGCCAATCTACCACATCTTATGATTTAATCATGCAATTTTCTGACCATAAAAACAAAAATTGTCCTAGAAGAAAACTGTAGGCCTAGCTCATTTTTAAAAATATACTTAAAAAAATTTTTTAAAGATACTAAGATGATAAATATTACATGAAAAATAAAGGGGATTCCCATATGCCCCACTCCCTCCCCCTCCCATATTTTCCCACATTAACAACAGCTTTCATTAGTGCGGTACATTTGTTACAATTGATGAACACATTTTGGAGCATTGCCACTAAGCATAGATTATAGTTTACATTGTAGTTTACACTCTCTCCAATACAATTTTGTAAGTTATGAAAAGATATATAATGGCCTCTATCTGTCATTACAACATCATTAAGGACAGTTCCAAAGTCCTGAAAATGTCCCCACATTACACCTATTTTTCCCTCTCTCTCCCTTCAGAAACTTCAGTGGTCACTGCCTCCACACCAATGATAAAAATTCTTCCATTTCTAGAATAACAATAAGTCTTTAAGTAGAATAACAGTAAGTCTACTCTGGTCCATTGCTCATCCCCCAATCCTGAAGATTCTGGGATGGTGATGCCCACTCTGCCTCTAATTGAGAGGTGTCTTAGATCCCATGGGGCAGATGGATGGGACTACCTTGCTTGCAGTTGCAGACTCTCTCTGTTCCTTGGGATGGTTGTTGCCCATCATCATCTCCTTGTTAGTTGTCCTGGGTGAGTCCAATGAACTGGAGAATAACTATTGCAAGTCTGTTGAGATTCAGGGCCCAACTGGCACATGGACAGCCCAAAGATTTAAGTCTCAAGGACATACACCTTTCAACTTTAGTACTAACTACAGTTTCAAATAGAAGGGGGAGAAGAGCCGTGTGTAGGGAAACCATAACTGAGTCCAACTCTGTCACACTGGGGAGCACAAATTCCAAAGTAGGGCCGAGTGGCAGGGTGCCAAACTCCCAAGCTGTCTCCCCTGCCTACAGTGTCTGACTACAGTGGTCAAAACTGCATGGTATTGGCACAAGGATAGACATGCTGACAAATGGAACTCAATTAAGAGTTCTGATATATATCCTCGCATAAAGTCAACTGATATTCGACAAGGACACCAAGCCCATTCAACTGGGAGAGAATGGCCTCTTCAACAAATGGTGCCTGGAGAACTGGATATTTATATCCAAAAGAATGAGAGAGGAACACCACCTCACATCTTATTAAAAAATCGACTCAAGATGGATCAAAGATCTAAATATAAGAGCCAAGACCATAAAGATCTGGGAAGATAATGTAGGGAAGCACCTACAGGATCTTGTATTAGGAAATGGTTTCATGAACTTTAAACTCAAAGCACGAGCGATGAATGAAAAAATAGATAAATGGGACCTCCTCAAAATTAAAAACTTTTGCACTTCAAAGGGTTTGTCAAGAAAGTGAAAAGGCAGCCAACTCAATGGGAGAAAATATTTGGTAACCAGATATCTGATAGGGGCCTAATATCCAGCATATTTTTAAAAATCCTATACCTCAGAAATAAAAAGACAAAACACATTTAAAACATGGACAAGTGATTTGAATAGACACTTCTCCAAAGAAGAATTACAAACAGCTAAAAAGCACATGAAAAGATGCTCAATATCACTAGCGATTAGGGAAATGCAAATCAAAATTGCCATGAGATATCATCTTACACCCATTAGACTGGTGGCTATTTAAAAAAAAACAGAGTGTTGGAGAAGATGTGGAGGAATGGGAACCCTTATCCACTGCTGGTGGGAATGTAGAATGGTGCAGCCATTGTGGAGGACAGTTTGGTGGTTCCTCAGGAAGTTAACCATAGAACTGCCATATGATGCAGAAATCCCACTGCTGGGTATATACCCAGAAGAATTGAAAGCAGGGCCACAAACAGATATATGCACACCAATGTTCATAGTAGCATTATTCAATATTGCCAAAAGTTGGAAACAACCTAAATGTCCATCACAGATGAATGGATAAGCAAACTGTGGTATATACGCACAATGGAATATTACTCAGTTGTACGAAGGAATGCAGTACTAACACATGGGACAACATGGATGAATCTTGAAGACCTTATGCTGAGTGAAGCAAGCCAGGCACTGAAGGACAAATAGTACATGACCTCACCGTTATGAATTAAGCAAACTGAGCTGACTCATAGAGCTAGAGTCATTTTTTATTAGAAATTAAATATCCTAAATAAAAATCAAGGGTATAAAATACAGAACTAAGTTATGAGTATGTAAGGCATATTCATGAGTAAATGGAGAGTGCATTTTAAAAATCTATGTAAAAATTAATCACATAAATAATAAAAATAGAAAATGAGTGTCTTCATAAGAAACTAAAAGGAATCTGACACAATTTTAATTTCACACTTGGTAAAAAAAAGGCAACTTTATGAAATGGAATGGCAGGATGTTTCCTTAGCATGATAAATAATAGCTATCACAAACTAGTGACCAATGACATCCTCAAGATTGAAATGATACAATTAGTTCCTTTATTTTCTGTCCAAAAACGCTCTAGTCTTAGAATCATAGTGACTCACCAGTAACCACTAGAAGAAGAAATCAAACAAAAAGTAAACAAGAGGCACATGATATTGTAAAAGACAAAACAGATAGGTTTTGGCTGTGTTCAATACAGCTTTTATAAACGTTCATTTACAGCATTTGCTTTAATGTAAGTCTTCATTTCTCCGAGCTAAATGCTCAGGGGTGCCAGTGCTGGGTCATAGGGCACTAGCATATGCAGTTTTCTAAGAAAATGCCAACCTTTTCCCACAGTGGCTGCATTTTACTTTCCCAGCAGGAGCCTGTGAATGATGAGCTTTCACCACATCCTTGACAGTGTTTGATGTGGTCACACATTTTTATTTCAGCCTACTCGATAGCTGTGTTGTGATGTCAAATTGCGGCTTTAATTTGCATTTCCCTAATGACTATTGATGAACACTTTTCATGTCCTTATTTGCCATCTCTATAGTCTCTTCAGTGAAATATCTCTTCATGGCTTTGTCCATTTTCTAATTGGACATTTTTTAAGGTTGAATTTTTAGAGTTCTTTGTATATTCTAGTTAACAGTCCTTTGTTCTATATGTGGTTTCCAAATACTTTATTCCACTCAGTAGTTTTTCTTTTCATTCTCTTGATTGTCTTGTAAAAATATTTATAATTTTGGCGCAGACTAGTTTATCACTTTTGCATATGGCACTTTTGAACTCTCCCCCCTCCTTCCCATTTAAAATTGCCTATGGATGTCCAAATGCTCCAGAACCATTTGTTTTAAAGACTATTTAATTGTCTTTGCACCTATGTAAACAACAACAACAACAACAACAAAAACTGGGCATATTTGTGATCGTCTATTCCTGCTGGATTCTCTATTCCATTCCATTGATTTTTGTGTCTCCCTCTGCCATTTGTTTGCAGGCTTGATAATTGTATCTGTATGGTAAATCTTAAAATCAGGTAGGTTGATTCCTCTCACTTCCTTCTTCTTCTTCTTCAAAATTCTCATCTCTTCTAGTTCCTATACCTTTCCCTCAACATTTTAGATTAACCTTGTCTATGTCTAAAAGTTATCTTACTGGGATTTTGGTAGGAATTGTATTAAATCTGCACATCAGTTTGGGAAGAATCAATAGCTCCTTTGTGTTGAGTCGTACAGTCCATGAACAGGGCATTTCCTCTATTTGGTTAGACCTGCTTTTATTTCTTTCATCAACATTGTGTCATTTTCAGCATGTAGGTCCTGACATTTTTTGGCAAATATGCATTTAAGTATTTCTTTTTTTTGAGCAATTATAAAAGGTATTATAGTTTTAAGCTCAGTGTCTATATTGTTAGTATATATAATTAAATTGACTTTTCTTTTGTGTGTCTTGTATCCTGCAACCTTGCTAAATGTACTAATGTTTTATGTGTATGGCTTGTGACTTTTCTACATATGCAATCGTGTCATCTGCAAATAGGAACAGTTTTATTTCTTCTTTTCCAATGGGTATACTTTTATTCACTTTTCTTGACTTATTGCACTGGGTATAACTTCTAGCACTACATTGAATAAAAGCAGTAAGAGCAGATATCCTTGTCTTACCCTGGCATTAGGGGGAAAGCATTCAGTATTTCACTATCTCATAGTGCTAACTGGATAGATTGATGTGATCATAAGATATTTCTTCTTTAGACTGTATAATGTTGGACTACATTAATTAATTTTGAACAGTAAACCAGCCTTGCGTCCCTGGAATAAATCTCATAGAGTATGTTTTTTCAATATATTGCTAAACTCTACTTGCTAAGATTCTGTTAAGCATTTCGTGTCTACTCATGAGTGATATTGGACCTTAGTTTTCTCTTTCTGTTGTACTGTCTTTGTCTGGTTTTGGTGTCAGGTACTGCTAGTTTATAATATTGATTGGGAAGTGCTCCTCCTCTTCTATTTTCAGGAAGAGATTGTGTGCAATTAGTGTTAATTCTTTAAATGTTCTATAGAATTCTACAAAGAAATCATCGGGGCCTGGAGAATTTTAGGGGAGAAGTAAACTATGGATTCAATTTCCTTAATAGTCATAAGGCTAGGTATTCAAATGATCCATTTCATATTGGGTAAGTTTTGATAGTCTATTCTTTTTTGAAGAATTAGTCCATTTCATCTAACTTGTCAAATATATATGTAGAATTGTTCATAGTATTTTTAAAAATTATCCTTTTGATTTCTTCAGGTTCTGTAGTGATGTCCTTTGTGTCATTCCCGAGACTGATAATCTATATCTTCTCTCTTTCTTTCCCTGTCAGTCTTGCTAGAAGTTTCTCAATTTTATTGATCATGTAAAAGAACCAGATCCTTTTTTTAAAATATGTTCTATTGTTTTCCTGTTTAAAAGTTCATTGATTCCTGCTTGTATTTATAATTTCCTCTTTCTCCTTTGCTTTCAGTTGATCTAGGTCTTCATTTTCTAGGTTACTGGTGGGAGCTTAGGTAATTTATTTAAGACACTTTTAAAAATGTATGTTTTTACATTATAAAATTCCTTTTTGGCACTACTTCAATTGAGACCCCCAAATTAATAAATTGTATTTTTATATTCATTTAATTCAATATAATTTTTTTATTTCTTGTGAGACATCCTCTTTGATAAATTATTTGGAAGTGTGCTGTCAGTTTCCAATTGTTTGGAAATTTCCCTGTTATCTTTCTTTTTTGATTTCTAGTTTGATTCCATTGGGTTATAGGACATATTTTGTGAATTTCAATTATTTTAAATTTGCTGAGTTTTTGTATTTTTTTTTATTTTTCTTTTTTAATTAATTTGGACATGGGCTATCTTGGAATATGTTCCTCAGCGCCTGAAAAAAAAATGTGTTCCGCTGTCGCTGGGCAGAGTGTTCTATAAATATCAGTTAGAACCTATTGTGTTCTTCTATATCCTCATTGATTTTCTGTCTAGTCGTTTTACAAATTGTTGATAGAGTGGTGTTTGATATCTCCAACTACAATTGCAGATTTTTCTAGTTCTTTACATTCTAACGGTTTTTGCTTCAAACATTTTCCAGTCCTATTATTGGTGCAAACACATATATAATAACCATGTTGTCTCGGTGGATTGACCTTTTATCATTTTACAATATTCTCTTCTGTCTCTGAAAATGTCCTTTGCTCTGATGCCTACTTTATCTTATATTGATATGGATACTCCTGCTCTCTCTTGATTAACATTTCTATGATACAATTTGTCCTAGACTGCCAGGTTACCAAAATGCTGTATACCAAGGGCTTGTTAGCTTACAAGCTTACAGTTCTTAGGCTGTGAAAATGTCCATATCAAGGCACCGTCAAGATGGTGCCGTCTTCCTGAAGACCCACTTCCAGGGATCCTGGACTCCTCTGCCACATGGCAAGGCATGTGGCAGTGTCTGCTGGTCTTTCCCTTCTCTTCTGGGCTTTGCAGCTTCCAGTTTCTTGTTTCTGTGGCTTTCTCTCTCTTTGCCTGAATTTCATTCTGTTATAAAGGACTCCAGTAAGAGGAATAAGATCCACCCTGGGTCATATCTTAAGTAATCTAATTAAAAGGGCCTCCTTATAATAGGTTTATACCCACAGGAATGAATTTTTAAAGTTTTAAGAACTATTTTTCTCAAGTCCATACAGCTTCAAACCATTATACTCTTTCTTTCAATCCTTCCATTATTAGCCTATCTATATCATTATATTTGAAGTGAGTTTTGGTGGATAACATGTAGTTAGCTCATGTTTTTTTTTTAAACTAGTCTGCCAATTTTTGTCTTTTACTTAATGTATTTAGTCCATTTACAGTTAATGTCATTATTGATATGTTAGGGTTTAAGTGTGTCTTTTTATTTATTTATTTATTATTCTCTCTGTTTTCCTTTTATCATTTCTATTTCTTGCCTTCCTGTGGGTTCTAGAAACATATTTGGGGTCCCATTTTGATTTTTATATAGGGTTTTTGAGTGTATCTCTTTGTATAGATTTTACGGTGGTTGTTCTAAATATTACATTATATGTACATGCACATCATATACAAGATCATAGTCTATCATGCCGTCACTTTGCCAGTCCAAGAGAGGTGTAGAAACCTTATCTCCTTTTACCCTCTATCACATTTTAATATAATTAAAATAGAGTTAATCTTAAATATAATTGTCTTAAATATATCCTCAAAACACTTACCAAATTCCTTATTCTGCCTCTGGTGTGTCTTACCAAATGCACTGGATTCCAAACGCTAACGCTAACATCCATTAGCAATCTTGCTCTGCCCAACAATAGACAAAGAAGCTGCTGCTGCCCACAGCCTTCTGTTCTCAACCGGGGGACTTCAGAGCTCATTGTGTTAGTCATTTCTATTGTTCTAAAAAGGAGCGTGAGGCTTAGAAAGCATGACTGGCTTTCCCAAAGCCACAAGGTTTAAGTGGCTAAAGCAGAACAGAAACCAAGTTATTTCATCAGGTAAATTCCATAGTGTATTTACTGTGTAATGTAAGGAGTGAGGTGAGTACCGTATAAATGACTCAAAATCAAGCCTGAACAGTTTTTACTAACCCTGAGAAGAGCAACTTTAATATCCAGGTTCTCAGAATAGTTACTCATTATCTTCTGTAAACTGCATTATTATTTATTATTCATGCAATAGCAATATTCCAGAAATAGGAAGTAAAATCACCTTAATTAATATTTGGATATTAATGTTGCATTTTTATTGAATATAATAGCGTCCTAAACAAGGAAAATGAGAGGACCACTTTTTTCATTTAAAAATGATACAATGTGGAAATTTGTATTTTTCTTAAGTAACCAAATAATGAAAAATATTTCCTCCTTTCTTCTCTGAAGCTCAGTGCCAGTCTCTTCACTTGTGAAGAATTGGCTGCCTCACTCATGCTTCTCTCAGTTTCCTTTGTCTTTTAAATTCTTGGCACTCACTTGTCTTGGGAGCATGACATTTCCGAGGATAGTTGTCTCTACACATTTGCTGGCCAGATTTGAGTTCAGACCACAGGACAGCATCTGTGCTCCATCTTAAGAACTTTTCAGAACTCAGCTCAGTGGTTCTCTTAAAATTATTTTGTTATCATCTCAAATGACAATGTCCCAAGGCTTCTCAAGGCCTTTATAGAGGACTTGAAAGCAATTGCTATTGAAAGTCTCTGAAATTGCCAAAGAAATCATTAACTCACTGAAGTGAGTTGCCAAACAAACATAATTGCTGGAGTCCCACAGACTTCAAAGTGCTTTATAGCGTATGAGTGAAGATACTAAGAGAAAGATTGGACAGAGTTTTATTTTTTTTCTTTTGCTGTTATTATTTTAATTACACTTAGATTTTCGAGAAGTGTTATGGGAAAATCCAAATGCACAGGAAGTTTGAAATTAGATCAGAAAAAGAAAAAAGAACACTAGATGTGCTTGTTAGAAAAGTCCACCACCAACCAACTTCCTGTAGAGTGCTTAAAGAGTATGTTTTGGTTATGATAAAGAGCATGGCGAGAGGTCAAACACTGCTCCCTCTTCATCAGCTTCTGGATAGTAGGAAAATCATTTAACCTCTTTGAACCTTAATTTCCCTCACCTTTTTAATGTAGATAACAGTAGCTGCCCATGAGGGCTTTCCACTGTGAAATTAGATGCTATGTAAGTGCTTTAACAGTCCTCAGGTAGTATTGGATGAGAACAAAGGGAAAAGTAGAGACTAAAACCTTCAAAAACATAAGTGACAAAAATAAGCATCATAAGACAGGCCGATAACAGCTCGGCTTGGTATGGCTGCCACCGGGCATGAGCAAATCGGCGTCTCTGAACTAAACACTTGGGAAGAAATTCAGCAGCATAGAATAGGCATTTTATTTAACCCCTCTGTGTTTTAGCTTCCCCACCTGTAAACGGGCCTATCAATAGTAACTGGCTTATAAGATTGTTGTAAACAAACAAACAAAAAAAAGGCGGTGTGTGAGCACTTAGCATAGAGCCTGGCACAGAGTAAACACTCCGTTTTTGATGGTTAAGTTGAAATCCATGGCCCTTCACTACAGTTGAATTGAGGAATCACATTGTTCTCCCCAGGCAAAGCTTTTACTTTAGCCAGGCCCTCATTTCACTTGAGAGAGAGACATTTACTATAAAAGTAACCCCTGTCTAAGTCAAAGCAACTTTCATCATCTAGTGTATGCTTTATTGGGCCAGAATCAGCAAAACAAAAACAATAAGAAATATAATAACTACATATATATATATATGTATATATGAGTGTATGTATAGATAGATTGATAGATGATTGATAGATTGATAGATGATAGATGATAGATGATAGATAGATAGATAATAGATGGAGATAGATGATAGATGATAGATAGATAGATAGATAGATAGATAGATAGATAGATAGATAGATAGATAGATAGATAGATATAGATAGAAGGAACAGGGACCTGAAGAGGCTTTTATGCTTTATCAATATAAGAAGATGCATGCTGTTTTAGTAAAAAATGATTTCAGGGCAAAACAACAAAAGAACCACTAAATTCGCATGCTTGTAATATATCAATGCATACTTATAAATTGTTTATAAAACAAGTCACTCATATAACTGAAAAGGAATTTATAAGAAATGTAATTTAAATATAAGCAGACTCATTGAAATAAGCATATAAGTCAGATCATAAAGTTCTGGTCTGATTTCAAGACTACAGTAATAGCAGTGTTACCTTCAAATATGAATCATGAAAGGAAAAAATAAGCTGCACCTCATCATAATTAAAAATGTATGGTCTGTGAAAGCCAATGTGAAGAGGAGGAAAGACAATTTGTAGACAGGGAGAAAATATTTGCAAACCACATATCTGATAAAGGGCTGGTATCTAGAATATATAAAGAATTTTCAAAGCGCAACAGTAAAAAATCAATCCAATTAGAAAATGAGCCCAAATGAAGACATAATTCACAAGACAGGATACACAGCTGGCAAATAAGGACATGAGCAGATGTTCACCATCATTAACCATCAAGGAAATGCAAATTAAAACCACAGGGTGATAGCTCTAAAATGACAACAGCAACAACAAATAATAACAGCTAGTAATGACAACAAATGGTGTCAAGGATACAAAAACTGTTCAAACATCGATGGCAAGACTGCACAATGCTACAGCCACCCTCGAAAACAACTAGACATATTCTCATGAGACTAAATATATGCTTACATACCACTCAACAGTTACACACCTGGGCACTTATCCTAGAGAAACAAAAACCCATGCCCACACAAAACCTCTACACAACTGTTCGTAACAGTTTTATTTGTAATAGCCAAGCACTGGAGTCGCCCCGGATGTCCTTCAGGGGTGAAGTCTAGACACACTGTGCAGCATCCGTGCCATGGAATACCACTCGGCAAAAAAAGAACAAATGCCTGATACACGCAGCAGCTCTGCTGACTCTCCAGAGATACGTGCAGTATGAAAAAGTAATATCAAAGTGTTATTCTATTTATATAACATTTAATCATGACACAATTTTTAAACAGAAGGCCGATTAATGGTTGCCAGAATTTAGGAGTGGGGCCTGTGGGAGGGAAGCTAGTATTAGTGTTATTACAGAAATGTAACACAAGGAAACCTTGGGGCGCTGGAACCTTTACTTACTTTGACTGTGGTCAAACTACACAGGTGACAAAATTTTACAGAACTCAATACATACACACACAAATGAGTACACACAAAACTGGGAAAATCTGAATAGGTTGGTGGATGGCGTCAATGTTTAAATGCTGGTTGTGATATTACACTATAATACCCCACTGGGGGAAACTGGGCAAAATGTACAAATAATTATTCTGTATCATCTCTTGAAACTGCTTGTGTATCTGTAACTATCTCAGTAAAAAATTTCAATTATAAAATATTTAGCAAAACATAAGATTGCAGAAAATTTGCAAGGAAGAAAACAACATAAGATACAAACATTTCCCTTTGGCTTTCTGTGCACACGTATTTAATATAAAAAAAAAAGGATATACTGAGAGACAAAAAAGTATCATTAGATATAAAGAGGGAATGCCTAAAAATGACAGTGCTTTCAATTTATTGGAAGATAATTTTACATGGGTATGTACCTCCAAATGTGTTATGCAAAATATATAAAGAAAGCATTGACAGAAATAAAGGGAAAAAGAGACAATCCACAGCCATATTGGAAGATAACAACACACTTCTCTTACAAATTAAGTCAAAATAAAACAGTAGCGTAAGGGTAGATATGAAAAAATAAAAATTAAGAATCTTGACACTTATAGCATGCTGTACCCCATAGCCACAAATGCACATTTTATCCAGCACAGGTGAAACATTTTTACATTTTGCCTAATGTTAGGCCATAAAGCAATTTTCAATAAACTTCAAAGGATTAAATCATACAAATGATGTTCTCTGACAATAATGCAATTAAAATATAAACTCATAATTTAAAAAAACTAGGGAAATGCCTATATGTTTAGACATTAAAGAGTACACTTTTAAATAACACACAGGTTGAAGAAGAAATCAAAATAGAAAGGAGAAAACTTTTCAGTCACCTGATATGGTAAATACTGCATAACACAAATTTAAGAAAGACTGTTTTTACAGGAAATATATTAACTTAGAAAAGAAAAGATGAAAGTCTAAAGTTATATAGAAATTAAGAGAGAATGGCAAAACTGCCTATGAGAAAGAAAGAAGAAGAATACACACAAAAGGAGAAATTGTTGAAATTAAAATCTAACAATAAAAAGTATGGTACTGGAAGGGAGTAAATGTGGCTCAAGCAGTTGAGTGCCAGCCTCCCACATACAAGGTCCCAGGTTCAATAAACCAATCCTCAGTCCTGGTACCTCAAAAAAAAAAAAAATCATGGTACTGGCTTAAAGATAAAGACAGGCAATAGATCAAAGTAACAATTGAAAGTCCAGGAATAGACCCATGCGAGTAAAAGCAATTCATTCTCAACAACGGAGCCAAGGTAAAAAATCATGCAGTGGGGAGAGAATAGTCTCTTCAGTAAATGGTGCTGGGGAAACTGGATATCCAAATTCAAAGGAATGAATTTAGACCCCTACCTCACACCATAAAAAATCAACTCAAAATTGATTGAGGACCTAGTGCTAAAACCGTAAAACTCTTAAGACATAACATAGGAACAAGTCTTCATGACCTCAGCTTTGGCTATGAAATCATGGAGATGACACCAAAAGCACAAGTAACAAGAAACAATAGATAAATTGATTTGATCAAAATTTAAAATGTTTGTCCACTGAAGGAAATTATCAAGGAAGTGAAAAGACAACTTACAGGGAGAAAATAGTTGAAAACCATGTATCAGATAGGGGCTTGATATCTAGAAATGTTACAATACAACAACAAAAATGTAAACAACCCAGTTAAAACATGAGCAAAGGACTTGAATAGATATTTCTTCAAAGGATATATACAAATGATGAATACACATATAAAAAGATGCTCATCATCATTAGTCATGAGGGAAATGTCAATAAAAACCACAGTGAGATACCACTTCACACCACAAGGACAGCTATTATTAAAACATCAGAAAATAACAAGTAGTAGAGAGGTTGTGGACAAAATGAAACTCTAGTTCAATGTTCTTGGGAATGTAAAATGGTGCGGCCACCATGGAAAACAATATTGCAGCTCCTCTAAAAGTTAAATATAGAATTAACGTGTGTCCCAGCAATTCTAGTTCTAGATATATACCAAAAGAAAGTGAAAACAGAGTCTCAGATACTTGTATGCCAGTGTTTATAGCAGCGTTATTCACAATAGCCGAAAGGTAAAGACAACACAAGTGTCAATCAGCAAGAATTGATAAACAAAATGTGGTGCACTCACACAGCAGAATATTATTTGGCCGTAAGAAAGAATGAAATATGAGATATACTGAGTGAAATAATCAAGTCACGTAAAGATAAATATTGTGTGAAATCATTTAGATGACAAGAGATAGCAGATTTGTAGAGATAGAAAGTAATAGATGTTACCAGAAGATGGGGGAAGGTTAAGAGAGAGTCTTTATTTATGAAAATAAGACCCCCCCCCCCAAAAAAAGAACTAAAAACAGAGAGGATGAATAAAGCAAAGGTTTTTTTTAATTATAAATTAATAATCCTTGGTAAGTCTGATCAAGACAAAAGAGAGAAGAGGCAAAGGCAAAATTAACTATGACCAAGGAAAAAAAGACACTAAAAGAATAAGTTCAGAACAAATCTGTCAATAATTTTAAATATCCAAATGAAATGGACAAGTTAAAAAAAATACAACTGTTAAAATCTGACACAAGAAGGAATAAAGTGGTTTGATTACCATTAGGTATATTGATTAGAAATTAAAATACTTTTTACAAATTTAACCCCAGGTCTAGCTGGCTTCACTAGCAAAATTTACCAAATATTTACCAAAGAAATAACACAAATATTGTACAAACTCTTCCAGAATAGAAAATGATGGGAGAATTCCTTAAAATTTTATAAGATAAACAACTTTGAAACCCAAAATGAAAAAGATATTAAGGGAAGGGTCAATTATAGATCAATTTATTCCTGGATATAGATGTCATATCATAAATTTAAAAAAAACTAGTTCAGCAATATAAAAGGATAATAAAAATACAAGTGGTGTGAATGCAAGGTTATTTTATATTTCATAAAATTGAACAATATGATTTACCAAATTAACAGATTCAAGGACAAAAAATATTAATCAATGCAAAAAAAGCCAGTGTTAAATTTTATTTTATTTTTTAATAATAATAATTTTTTAAAAAACCCAAGGGGAGCAGGTGTGGCCCAGTGGTTGAGTGCCTGCTTGGCATGTAAGAGGTCCCAGGTTCAATCCCTGGCACCTCCTATTAAAAGAAAAATACTCTCAGTCATTGGAAAGGCATTTATTTGATAAATATTATCCATACAAACCAATAGTAAACCCTGCATGTAATGTGAGATATTTTTAAACTTTCCTCTTGGAAGGACACACGACAAGGGTCCTTGCTTACACCGACACATTCAACTCCATTCTGGAGGAATTTTCCATGCCATAGGGCAGCAAAATAATGAAACATATAAAAATAGTCACAGATGAAACAATACTCTCATCATTTTCAGGCATTAAACATGTGTATTTATAATAATTTGTGGTTCAGTTATTCGGATTAATAAGTAATTTTAGCAAACTTTATTGGATGGAAAGTTTAATATAAATTGTTATTCCTCTAAGAGCAATAATTTGTAAATTAAAATTTTGAAAAATGATTTGCAATAGCATCAAAAATTAAATGTCTGGGAATAAAATTCACAAAAGTGCACAAAAATATGAACAGTACAAAAAAATACAATGAAGCTTCAGAGAAATTTAGGAATGTGTATTCCTCCTGAAAGGAAGGAATTATAAGCATGTCTCCTTCTCAAACTGGCCTATTGATTCAGTACTGACCCAAAGCCCTACAGGGGTTTTTTTATATACAGAATTATGAAGTACCAAGAGTAGCCAACACAGTTTTTAAGCAAATAGCAGTGATAAAGGACACCAGTGCTTTTAATAAAGTTTTATTAATTAGCATAATTTAGCACTGGCACAGGCTCATAGCTGAGGTATCAACCATCATTTGTGGGAAAATTTGAATCATTATCTATTTGATTATGGGCACCCTTTCATTCTGTTTCTCTCAGTTTCTTAATGTTCATTTAAACATATATAATAACATCCTCTCACTCAATCACTTCATGTATCTTAACCTCTTTTTTTTATGTTTTTCTTCTCTTAGTCTCTCTGGGCTAAATTACATTTTATTCCTTAGCTTCTTTGAGTCAATTCACTAACTTTTTTCTTTTACAAGCTGTTATTTTATCCATCCATTGAGCTTTCCTATCACCTTGGTCTTTATGATTATTATTTTTTTTTATTTTACTTTTTTCTTATCCTCTCCCCTCCTCCAGAAGCTTCTCTTGTCTGTCTGTTCATTGTTTGCTCTCCTTCTCCAGGAGGCACCAGGAACCGAACCCGGGACCTCCCACATGGGAGGCAAGTGCCCAACTGCCTGAGCCACATCCACTCCCCATGGACTCTTGTGTCTGCTGGCTTGTGGCATCTGCTCTTTTTAGGTGTTTGCTCATTGCCGCAGTGCAGCGTCTAGCTCCTTGTGGAAGGTGTGGCATCTGCTCGTCTTCTTTAGGAGGCACCAAGACCTGAACCCAGGACCTCCCATATAGGCAGGCACCCAACTGGTTGAGCCACACCCGCCTCCCTTTATGATTGTGTTTATTCCTTGCTCATATATTGAAATTTCTGTTTAATCTCTCTGAACTCATTAAAGAAAATTGACTTATATTCTGTATCAGGTATTTCCAAAATCTTGAGATCTGGAGGTTGAACTCTGCATATTTTTTGCTGTATTTCACCCATGGTGACATATTTTATGAGTTTTTGTAAGAAGTCTTGGAAATGTTGGGGGAAGCTGTCATCCCACAGGGAGGTTTTGTTTCTTCCAGTTGCCTAGGGGACTACTCACTAGGGAAAAGCTAAAGCAAAAATTTCACACACCCTGAATTTAAATAGACAATACATCTTCATAATATCTCACTTATGGATATAAACTGTCAGGAGATTTTTGTTTGACATCTGACTAATATGAAGATCAAGACCAAGAAATGTCCGCCCTGCCCCTTTCAAGAACACCTTATTTATTATTCATTCATACAATAAAGGAAAATGTAGACCACAGTGCATAAGTGTTCACAAGTCTTCTCATAAAATGCCTCAAATCTGGGTGGGCTATGACCTCTATTTCCTTTCCTTTGAACCCCATCCATCGCTCAAGACAGGAGATATAGGTCCTTATGATTCACCAGAAACTGTCAGTTTGGAAAATAACATCAAGGCTCACTTACTTTTCAAGTTTCCTGCTTCCCTTTGCCCCAACCCCTTTCATTGTCTTCATTTTATACCAGCCCAACATTCATTTAAAACATTTATCTTCATATATGTCTATATTTTATCTAACATCTAAGTGTTTATACTAGGAAAGTTTTAAAAGTATCTTCTTTGCGCCTGCATTAGCTAGAACTTTCTGGCAACAGTAAAAAGTAATTGGTACTTGGTAATTGTAGTCACCCTTGTCTTTTCTTTAACTAATGTGAATGCTTTTATGGTTTCTTCAAAATGCACATGAACCCTCGGTTTGGCATAAGAGAAAGAATGAATTCCTATATGGTCACTTTCATGAATCAGATTAGGAGGCAATTTTCAGGTCTAGCTGATTTACTTAAAATTTAAAAGTACTGTTTTGATCAAACAGTAGAGTGAGGCAGAGGCGTTCAGAGGTCTTCACTGGGAGTCAGGAGACCCACTTGTAATTCCGAGCCAGTTGCATACTACCTAGATAAATCTAGGTTCTTTTGTTTGTCTGTTTCTTTTCTGATTCTTTGTTTCTGTATACGTGAATAAAGATAAAATCTGTGACAAAAAGCAAAGAGTAAATGATGCTATATGCAGATATGGTTCTTCACGACGAAGCACTGTTTGAAGAAACAATGGAATGTGCTTTGTGAATGACAAAATACTGGGGGGCGAAACCTTACATGTACAGGTTCACAATTGTACTTACACTCTTGGCTACTAAAATAAAAATATAAGGCATGAATATTCTACTCTGTTCATATTTTTAAATGATGACAAATAACATAAAATATACTTACAAAGTTTCTTAGTAATTAAAACTCAAAGGAACCCTATTTCCTACACTATGACGTAACCAGCATTTCTCCAAGGGTTACACATATTGCTCACTTTAAACAGCAAAGCCTAGAAATGAAGCTTTGTTCAAACGTGCAGGAATGGAGTCTGGTTTCTCTTTCTGAAATAGGACAGAGGTACTAGAGCTTCTGGAGGATTGCTGGGATACATAAGCATACCCTTTGCTTAAATATACGATTTTATTATTTTTGTTTTCTGCTTATTCTCTGTGCTTTTGGTTTTCTGTGTTCTTTTTCCTGTTTTCCTGTGGCTTACTTGAATTTTATTTTTGGAATTCCATTTTGATTTAGCTATACTATTTTTAAATGTCTATCTTTGCATAGGTTTTTAGTGGTTGCTTTAGGAGTTACATTATATATTCATGATTTAATATAGTCTACTGATATTTTACTAGTTCCATCACTTGTAGAAACCTTAGGTCCCTTTACAATCCTGTACCCTCAGCTATTTATATTTTAAACATTTTCTCTATATTAAGTGTCATATAAGACAATGTTATAATTTTTGCTTCAACTGTCACACACAATTTAGAAAACTCAAGAAAAGAAGGAAATATATTTCATGTATTTCTTCTTTCCTGATGTCCCAAACTTCCTTACTTTATGATTTACTTTCTGTTTACTCTTTTTTCTTTTTTTATACATTTATTTTTAGAGCAGACATAGGTTTACAGAAAAAAAAGATGCAAAAAAGTTGAGTTTCTGTATACTCCCCCCACTCTTTACACAATCTTCCGAATTATTAACATTTGCCATTAATGTGATACCTTTGTTACAATGGATGAACCAATGTTACTATATTATTAACTGAAGTCTGAAGTTTATATTGAGGTTCACTCTTTGTGTTATACGGTGCTATGGATTTTAAATTTTTTTTATTGTAACATATGTACAACATCAAATTTTTCATTTTAACCATTTTCAAGTACACAATTCAGTGGTGTTAATTATATTCACAATATTGTGCTACCATCAACACCATCCACTACCAAATTTTTCTATCACCCTACGCAAAAACTCTGCCAATTAAGTATGAACTTCTCATTTCCTTCCCATTTGACTCTATACATTTGCATATTATAATAATATAAGTGATTATAATTTATTAAAATATAAGGGAGATCATAAATATGTGTCCTTTTGTGTCTGGCTTACTTTAGTCAATGTGATGTCTTGAAGATGCATCCACGTTGTAGTGGGTACCAGAACCTTATCCCTTTTTACGGCTGAATAAATTTCCATTGTATGTATAGCCCACACTTTGTTTATCCAGTCATCTGTAGATGGATTCTTGGGTTGCTCCCCTCTCTGGGCAATTGTGACTACTGCTGGTATGAATATTGGGGTGCAAATATCTGCTGGAGTCCCTGCTTTCAAGGCTTTTCGGTATAGACCTAGAAGTGGGTCGTATGAAAATCATATATTTAACTTTCTAGGGTACTGCCAAACTATTTTTCACAGAACTGTGCCATTTTACCTTCCCACCAGCAATGCATACGTGTTTCTATTTCTCCACATCCTCACCAAGACTTATTATTTTCTGTTTTATAAATAGACATTCTAGTGGGTGCAAAGTGGTATCTCTTTGGCTTTTTTTTTAAACAAATCAATTGTATTGCTATATACTAATAAAGCATAAATCCATCCAAAGTGTCTAATCATTGGCATTTGGTATAATCACCTAGTTGTGCAATCATCACTTCAATCATTATTAGAGCATTTTTATTATTCTAATAATAAGAAGAAATAAGAAACAGACAAACAACAAAAAACCCTCATCATCTCTTAATCTCTCCATGCTTCTCTTGTCATTTATAACTGCTATTCTGTTTCTGTCACTCTAGTTTATTTGTATTTACATTTTGTAAAAACAGTCTTATATATGTAATATTAGCCAGATTCATATTTCACATGAGGTTTCACTATGCTGCACAGCCCCATGTTACATTTTTTAGCTTTTCTTCCAGTAATATACATGACCTTAGACTTTGCCTTTCAACCACTGTCATGCCCATATACTAGCTCTGCTAGTTACAAACTTTCACCATTTCCATTCATTTCCAAAGATTTACAAATAACCTTTTCACCAATTCTGCATGGATTAACCCTTAGCTTTCCATTGTCTATCCTCATTCTATTTTGTGGAGATTCTATATTCTAATTATTATCTCTAGAGTTTGCACAATATATTCAGTTTGTAACAGCACAACCATACAGTATTTGTCTTTTGGTGTCTGGTTTGCTTCATTCAACCTAAGTGTTTTCCAGGTTCATCCATGTAGTCATATGCTTCACGACTTCATTTCTTCTTACAGCTGTATAATATGCAGCATTATGTGTATACCCCAAAATTTGTTTATCTATTCATCAGTTGATGGACAATTGGGTAGTTTCCATCTTTTTACAATTGTGAATAATGCTACTATACACATCTGTGTGCAGATGTCTGTTCATGTCTCTGCTCTCAGTTTTTCTGGGTATATACCCAGTAATGGTATTGTCGGATCACAAGGCAAGTCTATATTCAACTTC
>PVKH010006816.1:0-20708 GCA_004027955.1 Chaetophractus vellerosus | reverse complement strand
ATAATACCAGAAATGAGAGGGGGTACATTACCACTGACCCCACAGAAATAAGAGAGATCATAAGAGGATACTATGAACAACTGCATGCCAAAAAACTAGACAATGTAGAGGATATGGACAAATTCCTAGAAACACACAAAACGCCTACACTGACCCTAGAAAAAAATAGAAGTCCTCAACAAACCAATCACAAGTGAAAAGACTGAAATACTCCTCAAAAACTTCTCCAAGGTGAAAAGCCAGGGACCAGATGGATTCACAAGTGAATTCAACCAATCATTCAAAGACCTTCTAATATCAATCTTGCTCAAGCTCTTTCGAAAAAATGAACAGGAAAGAACACTACCTAACTCATTCTTTGAAGCCAACATCACCCTAATACCAAAACCAAATGAAGATACTACAAAAAAAGAAAATTACAGACCAATATCCCTAATGAATATAAATGCAAAAAACCTCAAGAAAATATTTGCAAACAGAATCCAAAAGCACATTAAGACAATTATACACCATGATCAACTGTTAATAATTAGAGTATAGGTCACCAGAAAATAGAATGAGGGTACAGAGTGGAAAGCTGAGGATTAATCTGTGCAGAATTGGTAAAAATGTTGTTTGTAAATCTTTGTAAATGAATAGAAATGATGAAAACACATCATAATGTTTGTAACTAGCAAAGCTATTATGTGGGTGTGACATTGGTTGAAAGGGTAAGTCTAAGGTCACGTATATTACTAGAACGAAAGCTAAAAAAAAAGTCACATGGGACAATATAACATAGTGAAATCTCATGTGAAATGTGAATATGGGTGATATTTCATATATGACTGTTTTTACAAAATATAAATAAACAGCTCTGTACAGCAAAGGAAGCATAGAGAGATTGAGATGTGATGAGATTTTGTTTGTCTATTTTTTGTTTTTTACATTATTATTATTATTATTATTATTATTATTATTGCAATAAAGAGGTTCTAATAATGATTGAAGTGATGAATTTCCAAGTATGTGATTATACTATTTTCCATTGATTGTACACTTTGGCTGGATTTATGCTTTATGAATATGTATCAATAAAATTGATTTTTTAATTAATAGTCTTGACAGAATAGATAGACACAGAATGATAAATGTGAAATGTAACAAAATGTTAAAAGTTAGTCGATCTGTGTATCTGGGTGAGGGGGTACATTGAAGTTCTCTGTATGAGTTTTATATTATTATTGCAACGGTCTCATAATTTAAAAAAATAATAAAATAAAAGAGATAAAACTGATAAACCCCTGGTAATATAGATCAAGAGAAAAAGAGAGAAGACATAAATAACTAATATCAGATATGATAAAAGCACATCTATAATTTCTTTTAAATTAAAGACTGCCTGAATATATAGAAGAAATATAGAAGCAGGTCTCAATGTTGTAAAGATGTCAGTTTTTCCCAAATTGATCTACAGATTCAATGTAATTCCAATAAAATTCCCAATGGTTTTATTTTCAGTGGAAATTGACAAAAAGCTGATTCTAAATTGCCTGTGGAACAGCACAAGAGGCCAAGAAGAGCCAAGAAAATTTTGTAGAAGTACAACAAAGGTTTATAGCTTAAATTAACAGATGTAAAAAATTATAAAGGTTTTATGTCAGGGAGTTGGTAGAGCATAGAAAAATAAACCAGTGGATCAATCTAGAAATTTCAGAAAGAGCCATGCTCTTATGGACTGTGATTCTAACTTGCAGAACAGGCAGAATAGTCTTTTCAAAAAATGGTACTGGATCAATTGGACATCCTTATGGAAAGAAAATAACTTTACTCCTTCTGGACATGATATAAAACAGTGAATTGCATATAGCTTGTCTTATTTATGTACAAATGTTTTATCTACAAATATATTTAGGATTTTATATTATCACTAAATATTAGTATCAATTTTCTAACTTGCTATTTATTGCTTATCATCAACATGTTTAATGACAAAAATTATAAAATTTAACAGATATGTGTATATATCATTTGATAAAGCACTATTTTTTGTTGCAAGAAAGAGTATTTGATCACTTAAAGAGGCAAATGAATGTAGAAAAAATGGTCTCCAAACTTAACTGTCTATTAATTCTACTTTTGATACTGTGTCTTATAAGTTTGATTCTTATACACAAATGCATTCAAATATTAACTTTATTCATATATTCAACTAATTTAATATCTTTAGTAATGTGTAATTTTAAAATATATTATTGTACTTACCCCTTTATTATGTTATGCTTTCTATAACTTATTTTTGTGATCACTATAGATATCTTTAAAATCATATTGATATTAGTAAAGTGTAAAATTAACCAATACCCTTAATCTTTACTCTCTTCACAAAAACTCTAAAGAACTTGGAATATTCTAACACTGATCACACTTCTCTATCAAATTTTTAGTTAAATCCGATCTTTTCAACCCACAAATTAGATATCAATATTATTTAGACAATAAAATTTCCTTATATTCTGCCATGCATTTGCAAATTTGCTTACCATTCTTTTATGTATCTCAGACCTCCCATCTGGGATAACTTTCTTTCTTCCTGAAGGACATCCATAGGAATTTACAAAAATCCTCAGAATAGAAGTAGGCTATGATAATTCTTTATCAGCAAATGTTTCTGCATTTACTTTCTATATAACATCTGTGTTTTACTTATATTCATGTCAGTTTAATATTTTAATATGATGTATATAGTTTTCGTTGGGAGACATTCCAGAATATTTCATTTGAAAATTGTCAAAAACGATGCAAGATTCAGTACATATAAGCCAGGATCTTTTAATTTGACTAAAATTTTTTCTCCTATTTAAATTTTGCAAAATTAAATGGTTTCAAAGAAACTTCTAGTACTTTTCTTAAGCTTAAACAATGAGGTCCTGTATTTAGTGAGTTGCCAAATACAGATGCTTCTATGTTTAATTTCTTGATCAAAGGCTGTTATAAAGGAGCCAGAGGCTTTCCATATTTCCATTCTACCATACTCAGCATACTGGCTTTTTCTTTTCTGATGTCTCCTGAGGTGAGTTTATTATTGTCCTACAGCCAAATCCAAAGACAGCAAGGGCTGTTTATCCCTGGCTCTCTTTTTTTAAGCTTTTTATTGTGAAATAATTGTAGGTTCCCAAGAAGTTGCAAAGAGAGTACAGAGAGATACCATGTATCCTTCGCTCAGTTTCTCCCAATAGTTATATCTTATATAATCATTTTATACAATCATAGTATAATATTAAACCAGGATTGCCATTAGTACCTCAGGTAACAATACTGCCATGTCATTTAATGAGATGTGCAAATTAATGTAATCACCACAATCAGAATACAAATCTATTCCATCATCACAAAGAGCTCCCTCAGGTTACCCCTTTATAATCACATGTACCACCCTCTCTGCGTCATCCCTAACCTCTGGCCACCACTAGTCTGTCTTCTATGTTTATAATTTTATCACTTTGAGAATATTATATAAATGGAATACTAAATTATATGACCTTTTGAGATTGACTTTTTTCACTAAGCATAACGGCCTTGAGAGCCATTCAATTTGTTGCATGTATCAATAGTTCATTTCTTTTTATTGCTTCTGGTATTCCATGGCAAGGATGTAGCAAACTTCCTTTAAGCATTCACTTGTTGATGGATATTTTGTTTGTTTCCAGTTTTTGGCTATTTTAAGTTAAGTTGCTATGGATTTGAGTTGATGTGAATTTTGATTGGTTTCTATGTGTTCTAGATATGTCGTTCTCAGACATGTGACTTTCAGTTATTTTCTCTCAGTCTTAATCCTCTTAACAGGTTATTCTCAGAGAAAACAGTTATAATTTTGAGAAAACACAATTTATCAATTTTTTTGTGAATTGTGTTTTTTGGTGTCATAACTAAGAATACATCACCAAGCCCAAGTCTTGAAGATTTTCTCTTTTGCTGTCTTCTAAAAATTGCACAGCTTTGAGTTATTCATCATGTTATTTTTTGATAGAGGTTCATTATTTTAATCTATGGATGTTAATTGCTCCAGCACGTTTGTTGAAGAGAATATCCTTTCACCTTTGAATTACTTTTGCACCTTTGTGAAAAATCAGTTGATTTACTTGTCTAATTCTGTATGTGTTTTAAAGTAAATAATTGAGATTAGTCATTATATTGGTTTTCCTGGGTTGCTGTTACAAATACCACAAAAAAGCTGCCTTATACAATAGGAGTTTATTGTCTCACAAGTTGGAGGCTAGAGGTCCAAAAACAAGTCATTAGCAGAGCCCTGCTTTCTCTGAAGTCTGTGGTGTTCTGGTGATGGCTTCTTAGTGATCTATAACATGCTGTCTACCTCTGTTCAACTGGATCCTTCTGTCTCCTCCTCCCAGCTGAGTCCAAATTTCCTGTACATTAAAGACTCCAGGTCATACTGGATTAAGGCCCACCCTGATTCAAATTGGCCTCACCTTAACTATACCATATTCAAAGATACTATTTACAAATGGGTTTAAATCCACAATTCTGGGGTTAGGACATAAATATTTCTTTGTGGGGGTCATGATTAAATACATAACAGTTATAGTAACTATTCCACTATTATTTCTACCCTAGTGTCTGTATTTTATTGATGTAATCCTTAGAAAGTATTAATATTATAAAATATAGAATAATTTTCTGATATAAAATGGTTCACAATGTAAAAAGCACATTTGAGTATTTGAACTTATTTTAAATATTTATCCAAACATTTCTTTTTTGAACATTCTCCCACCTTCTTCATCCAAATAATAAAATAGAAATTATATCCTACATCATTGGATCATGCTCACAACAAAAAGTTTTGTTCTCTAATTAGATGAAATATTCAAAACAGTGATTGGGAAAGCTTTCCCATTCTACTGGAATGATACGATATCATTTGGAACATCATGTAATTAAATACTAGAAATGAGCTATTGTTGAAATGAGAATGTGGTCTAAATGAATAATCGTTACTTACACAATTCTTTGCAATGTTCAAATATTGGCTAGAAAATTTTGGTATTGTCAAAGAGATCTGTAATGCAATTTTCCCCATAATTCTCTATATAGAGTGAACATGAAATGAAAGAGAAATTGTTTCACTGATCTTCAACATAGGACAACTTTAACCAAATTATTCTAGGGAAACAATCATAAGTTCCATTAAAATCACCAAGATGTTTCTTCATTCCCCAATAAGTTGTAAATTCTACTATCTAACTCCCTAGAGAGGAGAGAGGCAGGGGCCAGATGAGCGGTTTCCAATCCTCTTTACCATCAAATACATTCCCTGAATCTATTGTTTAAAGTCCAGGTTTAGGACCTTTCTGTTGTCTTCATTTCACTCTCTTTATAAGGAGTTAAGGTAAAATAAATACCTTTGAAACCCAGCAGTTTGAGAACTTCAGACTCTGAGTTTAAGAGGTTTTGAAGATCCGCTTATAAAACATGAGGGAATTTTACATGAATTCTTCATCTTACATATCAGGATTAGAAAAATGTGCCAGTGCAATTTTTTCGATTACCTTATTTGTCCTTCCCAAATCATGTTGCATTGTTGCAAGTTCCAAGCTAACATCTATAAGCCATTCTTTTACATTATAAGTGCATAGGATTAAAAAAGCATTGAAGTGTTTATTTCATTAAGAACTCATTTTCTTCATCATTATAAAACTAAAAAAGCCCTCAGTATCTTCTCTTCGACAGATATGATTACTATTTCATAGAATTCTATAGGTCGACAAGATATTATTACTATTATTATATCATTATGGGCAATTAACTGTGCCAAGTATTGTTCTATGCCCCTTACATGTATTTGACAGATGAGGAAACAAGATGTCCTAAAGTCATACAGTTAATAAATGGCAAAGCCACTTTAGCTCAGGCAGCCCATATCAAGAACTCATATCCTCAAACCATATGCCATACAGCCTCTAGAGGAAGCATTTCATTTTACAGTTATGAATTGAATCCATAGACATTTTTGAACTTTTCATTTTTGTAGCAGAGTTTGCTAGTGTTAATGTCAATACTCAATGCTTTTTATATCACACCTCACAGAATGCAAGAAATGACTTAATACACTTTTGTGTTATTTGTTTTATAAATAACTGCAATGAAAGTTGCAGAGATTGATAATTTTATGTTATAAGATTTGAATATCACTTAATATAAGAATATTAACTTATCATATACAAGGTACTGTCATTCCGAAATCTATAGTGATTTGAAATATTTCCAGTGCTCTAAAGTATAATATGACTAAATAGCTATAAAAATGTATACATGTATGTATACACACACTACACACACAGGCTCGTATTCATTGTCATCATTGGTTTTACCTTTCTGTTTATATATTTGTGTGTGTATACATGTATGTTTGTGTGTATATATGTACACACATACACACAAACAATGTCTTAATGTGTCACATTTGCCGTAACAACTACTACAGACTAGTTGACTTAAACAACAGGATTTTATTGTATTGCAGTTTTGGAGTCTAGAAGTCCAAAGTCCGGGTGTCAGCAGAATAATTTCTCTCTGAAATTTGTAGTAGTTCTGGTGATGGCATGTCAGCAGTTCATAACTCAACCTCTGCGTCCATCGCATGGCAAGATCTTTCCCTATCTATGCCCAAATTTCGTCTCCATTTAAGGACTCTAGTCATATTGTATTAGGACCTACCCTGATTCGGTTTGGCCTTAACTTAACTAACATTGCCAAATATATTATTTACAAATGAGGCACATTCACAGGACTGCAGGTTGGGACATGGGCATGCCTTTGTGGGGGTCGTGATTCAATCCATAACACACATGTGGAGAGGTAGAACCAAGTATGACATATTTTCAAATATATTGATAAATGTATAATATACAAGTGCACTTTTTTATATTGATGTCGAAATTATTTTGCCTCATGGTATATTTGGATAAATTAAAGAAATCCAATAGATATAATCAGTTTCCCTCTCCCATTCCAGACAAAATTACCTGATTGGCTGGAAGTGATTGATAGGTGTGGTAAAACCAATTGAAGTATGTTTTCAATAGAGAATTGTTAATTCTGTAAATATAGTACTTAATCTTGAGTACTCTGTGATTAACTTTAAGCTCAGTGGAGTATAAACTCTAGGACTACAATTTTCTCCAAGTCCAAGAATTAGCTATTACAGACAACAAGACTTTCAGTGTGTAGAAGCATCTGTAAATTTAAAAGACATATTTGGCTGTACTTTAAAATATTACTAATTTCTCATATAGTTGCTTAAAAATAAAGCATACTTTTTAGGTCTAAAGCCACTCATTAATAATGACATTTGCAAATATGATGGGTTTTAAGCATAAAACTCCACGTTATATAAATGAATCAACTACAATCTCCAGATAATAAATCATTTATTCTAGCCACACAGCTAATTAAAGGCACAGAAAAGATTACACGCTTTAGTTTCCTGGCTGCTAAAAATATAACAAACAATAGGGTGGCTTAACCAATTGGACTTTATTGTCTCACAGTTTTGAGGCTAGGAGAAGTCCAAAATTAAGGCATCAACAAGGCATTGCTTTCTCCCTGAAGACTCTGACATTTCAGGGATGGCTGCCAACAATCATTGGTCCTTGGTTTTTCTGTCATATGTCAATGTATATATCAGTTTCTCCTGGCTTCTCTCTTCCATCGACTTTCAGCTTCTGTTTGCTCCCTGAGTCTTTTTCTGTCTGTGGCCTTCAGTAATAGGATCAAAACCTATCATGATTCAGTTGGGCCACACTTTAACTGAAGTATCTCTATCAAAAGGTCCCATTTACAATGGATTCACAACCACAAGAATAGAGTAAGTTCAAGAACTTTTTTCTGGGGTACATAGCTCCAAACCACCTCAACTGCTTAGCTACAAAGTGCTTAACTAAGCACTTTCTTCAGCCAATAAGAAATATAGGAGTGTATAGTCCTCTGAACCTTTAGCAGGATGATCAGGGAGGAATTTCTGCAGCTGACCTCTGGGATTGACTTGGGCTCTTTGGGAAAATGAAGAATGGACACTTTTATTACAGAGGCAAATCAAGAATAATGTCTGTTTTAAATAACTATAATTAAGACTAATATTTATTATTTACTATGTTCCAGGTTGTGCTTTAAGCAATTTACAACTATTAAGTCTGTTAATATTAATACTTTCAAGATTACAAAACTGAGGCAAAGTGATGTTAAGAAGCCTGCCCAAAGTCACCAATAATTAAGAGTCTGCCTCCAGAATTCACATGTTTAACTCCAGTACCTCACTGAGTCATTACAACCTTCCTCGGTACAGAGGATTTGTTTTTATATATCCTCAGAAGCTGGTTCATATCCTAGCATGTGATAGGCACATGGAAATCATTAATTTTGTTTCTGTGGATAAACAATGGTTGGGAAACCCACAACCTATGCCATCAGCCCGATATGTCCTCAGGTCCTTAAGGAAGAAACGCCCTGTAGTTCTTTGACCAAGAAATATAAAGTATTCTCCTAGCCTTGTGATCTTTAAAGATTCTTTTCTACCTACTGATTGTGCAAATTAAAGTAGATCAAGAAATAGTCTCTTTCTCCCAGGCTCACATTCAGGGCCTGAGATGCATTAATCACAGTAATAAAATGATGTGTTTTTCTCCTATATTATTTGAACAGAATTTTCTTAAGTTGCCAATTCCATACCTGATTCCTGCTAGATTTCACCCTGGCTCTGCCAGGCTCTCCCACACCCACCCAAATGGCAAGCAAATCCTGATTATCCATATCATGCATTAAAAAGGGAAGCAGAAGAGGAAACTATAAATCCAATGAGGGTAATATAACAAAATGAAAATACCTTAAGACATACAAAAAATATGAAAAAAGTATTCTTTTTGAAAGAGACAGCTTTTAGGCTCCCAGCTTTCCCCTTCTTTCTCTGCCTTCTTAAATATTGGGCCCACTGTGTATTAGGTATTATATTTTGTTTTCTGTCTTTCATTCTTAAGACTAGTGTGAAGGAAGAAATATTTTCTTTACTTTTTTACATACACTACTACCAGATAATTAACATGCTTGCTAGATTAAATTGACAAGGCCACAGTCCATATTAAAATATCAGAATTGAGTTCTTTTTATATGCTGGACATTATCCCTTATGGGATAGATGGTTACTAATTATTTTCTACCTTTGAGTAGGCTGCCTTTTCTCTGTCTTGACAAACTCCTTTGAAGCACAAAAGTTTTTAATTTTGAGGAGGTCCCATTTATCTATTTTTTCTTTCATTGCTCCCACTTTGGGTGTAAAGTTTATGAAACCATTTCCTACAACAAGATCTCATAAATGCTTCCCTACATTATCTTCTAGAAGCTTTATGGTCTTGGCTCTTATATACAGAACTATGATCCATCTTGAGTTAATTTTTGTATATGGTGTGAGATGATGAGCCTCGCTTATTCTTTCTGATATGGATATCCAGTTCTCCAAGCATCATTTGTTGATGAAGCCATTCTGCCCCAGTTGATTGTCGAATATCAGTTGACCATATGTATTAGTCAGCCACAGGGGTGCCTTTTGAAATATACCAAAATTGGTCGGTCTTTATAAAGGGTATTTATTTGGGGTAGAAGCTTACAGTTACCAGGCCACAAAGCATAAATTTCTTCTCTCACCAAAGTCCATGTGTTGGAGCAAAACAGCTGCCGACGTCTCCAGTGTTCAGGCTTCCAGGTTCCTCTGTTCCCGGGGCTGCGTTTCTCTCTGGGCTTAGCTTCTGCTTCCTCCACAAGTTCAGCTGTAGACCATGAGGCTCTCTACGCTTTATGTCTCTCCACAAGGCCAGCTGTAGGCTATCGGGTGAACGGCTCACTCCAACATCAGAACTGCTTCTCAAACCTGCTTCTTTCATCTCTGCTGCCTTTTCTCTAGCCTTTTATACTTGAGACCACGCCCACCGAGGGTTAATGCCCTAATCATAACTTAATCATGCCCAGATGAACAGATCAGTTTACAAACATAATCCAATTTATATTTTTGGAATTATAATTAAATAAAACTGTCAAACCATTACACCGTATATGCAATATTCTATATCAGAACTCGCAATTCAGTTCCATTGTTAAGTATGTCTATCCTTGTGCCAATACCATGCAGTATTGACCACTGTTACTTTGTGAGATGCTTTAAAGTCAGGTAGCATGAGTCCTCCAATTTCATTTTACTTTTTCAATATGTTTTTGGGTATTTGGGACCCCTTGCCCTTCCAAATAAATTCATAATTAGCTTTTACAATTGAGGAAAAATTTTTATTGGAATTGCATTAAATCTGTAAGTCAATTAGGGTAGTGATGTTTAGTCTTGCAATCCATGAATATGGAATATACTTCCATATATTTAGGTCTTCCTTGATTTCCTTTAAAAGTGTTGTATAATTTTCTGTGCACAATTCCTTTAAATCTTTAGTTAAGTTTATTCCTAGATTTGTTATTCTTTTGGTTGCTGTTGTAGGTGGAGCTATTTTCTTGATTTCTTCCTCAGATTGCTCATTATTGGTGTACAAAAATGCTACTGATTTTTTCATGTTGATCTTATATCCTGCCACTTTATTGAACTTGTTTATCAGCTCTACAAGCTTTGCTGTAGATTTTTCAGGCCTTTTCATATATAGGATCATGTCATCTGCAAATAGTGAGATTTTTACTTCTTCCTTTCCAATTTGGATGCTTTTTATTTCTTTTTCTTACCTAAGTGCTCAAGCAAGTACTTCTACCACAATGTTAAATAAGAGTGGTGTCAGGGGCATTCTTGTCTTGTTCCAGATCTTGGAGGGAAAGCCTTTAGCATTTCAGCATTGAATATAATGTTACCTGTGGGTTTTTCATATATAACCTTTATCATGTTGAGATAGATTCTTTCTATTCCTATCTTTTGAAGTATTTTTATCAAGAAAGGATGCTGTATTTTGTCAAATGATCTCTTGATGTGGTGTATTACATTGATTGAATATCTTCTGTTGAACCATCCTTGCATACCAGGGATGAAACACATTTGATCATGGTGTATAAATCATTTGATGTATTGCTGGATATGATTAGCAAATATTTTTTAAAAGATTTTAGCATCCAGATTCATTAAAAAGATTGGTCTGTAGCTTTCTTTCCTTGTATCTTTATGTGGCTTTGATATTAGGATGATGTTGGCATTGTAGAATGAGTTAGTCAATGTTCCCTCCACTTCGACTTTTTGGAAGAGTTGAAGCAAACTTGATGGTAATTATTTCCAGAATGCTTGGTAGAATTCACCTGTGAAGATGTCTGGTCCTGGGCTCTTCTTAATTGGGAGGTTTTTGATGTCTAATTCATTCTCGTTGCTTGAGATTGGTCTGTTGATTTTTCTTTGTTCATTGTAGACTGCTTGTGTGTTTCTAGAAATTTGTCCATTTCATCTGTTATCCATCTTGTTGGCATACAGTTTTTCAAAGTATCCTCTTATGATACTCTTCATTTCTGTGGGATAAGTTTTGATATGCCCTCTCTCAATTTTCATTCTATGTATTTGCATCATCTCTTTTCTGTTGTTGTTTTAGTCTAGCTAAGGGTTTGTCAATTTTATTAATCTTCTCACAGAACCAGCTTTTGATTTGGGTTTTTTTTTTTCTAGAGATTTGTATTCTTAATTTCACTTAGTTCTGCTCTAATCATTGTTATTTCCTTCTTTCTGCTTGCTTTAGGATTAGTCTGTTGTTCTTTTTCTAGCTCCTCCAGGTGCACAGTTAATTTTTTTTATTTTAGCTCTTTCTTCTTTTTTAATATAAGTATTTATGACTATAAATTTCCCCCTCAGCATTGCATTTGCTGCATCAAGTAGGTTTTGATATCTTGTGCTTTCATTTTCATTCATTTCAAGGTAGTTACTGAATTCTTTTGCAATTTCCTCCTTGACCCACCCATTACCTAAAAGTGTGTTGTTTAACTTCTATATCTTTGTGCCTATTTTGTTTCTCTGCCCCTTATTAATTTCCAGCTTCATTCCATTATGGTCTGAGAAATTACGTTTTATAATTTTGATCTTTCTGAATTCATTGATACTTGTTCTGTGGCTTAGCATGTGGTCTATCTTGGAGAATGATCCATGTGTGCTTGAGAAAAATTTATATCCTGCTGTATTTAGGTGTAATGTTCTGTATATGTCTATTAGGTCTGGATCCTCTAACTTATTATTCAAGGTCTCTGTTTCTTCACTGACCATCTGTCTAGATGTTCTGTCTAATGGTAATAATGGGGTACTAAAGTCCCCCACTATAATTACAGCAGCATCTATTTCTCCCCTTTGTTTTCTACTGTTTGTCTCATGTATTTTGGGGCACCCAGGTTGATGCATAAATGTTTATGATTGTTCTTTCTTCTTGATAGATTGCCCCTTTTATTAATATATAGTGTCCTTCTTTATCTTTTACAGTAGTTTTGCATTTATAGTCTATTTTTTCCCATATTAGTATAGCTACTCCCACCCTTTTATGGTTATTGTTTGCATGTAAAATCATTTTCCAACCATTCGCTTGCAACCTCCTTGTATCCCTGGGTTTAAGGTGAGTTTCTGTAGACAGCATATAGCTGGGTCATATTTCCTTTCCATTCTGCCAATCTGTGTCTTTTGATCTATTAACATTCAATGTTATTACTGTTAAGGCAACGCTTAAAATCGTCATTTTTTCTTTAGGTTTTTATATGTCATATTATATTTTTATTTCTCTTTTTATCTTATTAGCTATTCTTACTAGTAATTTTCCTTTCTACACTCTCCTCCAACTGTCTCTCTCCTGTTTTTTTTTTTTTCTTTCAACCTACACAACTCCCTTTAGTATTTCTTGAAGGGCAGGTTTCTTATTGACAAACTGTCTTAATTTCTGTTTATCTGTGAATATTTTGAACTTTCCTATATTTTTGAATGCCAGCTTTGCTGGATACAGAATTCTTGGCTGGTAGTTTTTTCTTTTAGCACCTCAGCTATGTCATACCACTGATTTCTTGCCTCCATGGTTTCGGATCAGGAATCATGCTTAATCTTATCAAGCTTACCTTGTCATGGACCTCTTTTCTCTTGCTGCTTTCAGTATTCTCTCTTTGTCTTGAGTATTTGACAATTTGATAACTATATATCTAGAGGTAAACCTGTTAGGATTTACACTGTTTGGAGTATGCTGTACTTTCTGGACATGTACATCCACATCCCTCAAAATAGTTGGGAAACTTTCAGCCATTTTTTCCTCCAACATTCCTTCTGCCCCCTTTCCTTTCTCTTCTCCCTCTGGGATGCCTCTACTGCATATGTCTACGTTTCACATTGTGATTCAATTCCCTGACTCCCTGCTGAACTTTTTCATTTTATCTATCTGTTTCATTATCTGTGCGATTTCAGATGTATTATCTTTGATGTCACTTAGTCTGTCCTCTGCCTGTTCATATCTGCTGCTATATCCTTCTAGGGTATTTTTTATTTCTTGCATTGTGCCATTCATCACCATCAGATCTGGTATCTTTTTATGTATGTTTATACTTTCTTCCGTATGTTCTCCCAGTGTCTTCTTAATATCCTGTATCTCCTCCTTCACTTCATTAAATTGATTCATGATATTTATTTGGTTATCCTTAATTAGTTGTTACATTCTACATCTCCTCCTGTTTTTTAGTTTGTTCATTAGACTGGACCATGTATTCCTGTATCTTAGTATGACTCGTAATTTTTTGTTGTCTGTACACAGGACAGTTGAATTATGTCAAGCTAAGGTATAACTATACTATTGTCTTTATTTAGAGAGTAAGTATGGTTTAAGAAAAGTGTGTGAATGAAAAGCTGACAAGAGGTGGGCTGTGATGGTTAATTTCATGTGTCAACTTGGCTAGGTTAAGGTGTCCAGTTTTTGTTCAAGCAAGCATTGTCTTAATTATTACTGTAAGGATATTTCATTAGTGCGTTAATTGCATCTATGGTTAATTAAATCTTCAATAAACAAAAGGGATTGCCTTCAGCAATGAAAGAAATTTCCTCTTCTAAACAGTTAAAGACTTTAAGCAAGAACTGAAGTTTTCAACATCAGAAAGGATAATTTTTATCTCTACTCTTGATATCCAGCTTCTCCTAGGGATTCATTGGCACCTTGATTGGAGTTACTAATTTGTAGCTTCTCCTGGGGAATTTAACTTCACCTTTATCAAGTTTCAAACTTGTGGCCTACCTTATAGAATTTGGACTTGCCAATCCCCATGGTAACATGAGCCAATTCCTATAATAAATCTCTTAATAACTATATGTATATTATATATGCATGTATATATATAACACATATATATACCCTGTCAATATCTGTGGAGATCGCTGATTAACACAGATGACCTCTTCAGCAAATGTTGTCAGCTTTATCTCCAAAATATCTCTAGCCAAAACCACCCTCATCCAAGCCAAAAGAGTTTCTTTTTAAAATTTACCTTTTAAATGATTTATCACTTATATTCTATGTACATAGGTCTTAAATTTACAACATAATGAATTTCTACATGTATTTAGATCTGTATAATCACCACACAAATCAAGATATAGAACATTTCCATCCCCTTCTCAGGCTTCCTTATGCACTACGCAGTCAATATGCTTCAAAAGTTAGTGCCTATTCTGTAATATTTGACAATGTTTTACTTGATCTTTATTTCATATAACTGGAATCATACAGTATGGATTATTTTGTGACTAGCTTCTTTCTCTCATTCATTCATCCATATTGTTGTGTGTAATTGTATTTCATCTTTTCCATTCCTGTTGAAAGTTCCATTCCACAAATTTAACACAATTTATTCTTTTATCAATGGACTTTTTGATTGATTGTAGCTGTTATGAATCTAAAGCTGCTAATAATATTTTGTACATGTCTTTCAATGTTGAAATGCATTCATTTCTCTTGAGTAAGTACCTAGGAGTAGAATGGCAGGATTATATACTATGCAGGTCTTCAGCTTTAGCAGATATTGCTGAGTTTTCCAAAGAGGATGAGCAAAGGTACATACCACCATCAGTGTATGTACATGTCTATATTTAGCTGCCACAATATCATGCCTGAACTATTTAGAATAGCCTTCTAACTGGTCTCCCTACCTCAACATTTGTCCTTCCATCAACTATTTGCCACACAGCACTCAGTAAAATAACTGCTTTTCTGAGGAAATAATATTTGTGGAGAGTTATGAAAGAAGAAAAAAGTGAACCATGTGGATAAAAGGTAGAAGGGAGAACAAATGCAAAGGACCTGGTGCTATCTCATGATTGATATTCTTGATAAAGGCAAGGAAGCTTTTGTGGTTGGTAGAAAGTGGGTATGGCAGTGGAATTATAGGAGATGTGATCAGAATGGTATTTAATGTCAGAATGTGTAGGCCATATTGAGAAATTTTGTATTTTATTCTGAACTGATGGGAAGCTGTTGGAAAAGTTTGAACATGGGAGTTATTTTAAACCCAAAGATCAGGCTTTTTATTTTAACTACTTCATAATTGCTTTGGTTTCCTCACCCAGGCAAGTAAAATAAACTTAATTTTTCATTGTTATGAATCAATAGAACTTTAAAATTAAAAAGATTAAAAAAAGATGACTGTGGCTATGGAAAAATACACTGAATAGATTACTTAAAAAGATATTACTAACTTTTATATTTTTCCCATATATCAAGCTAGGTGTGACCATTTGAATTTGCTATGGAGCAAGTTTCTACACAGTGTAATGTGGGGACACAACAGAAACTTTCAGTAAATGAGCACTGTATTACTTGCACAGCACAAAGGTTCTGAAAGAGCAGAAGAGATCCCATCATGGCAAGTCTCCTGGGAAGACCAAATTGCTCCAGTCAGGGTCAGGGGATGGCAGCTGCATGGGCCCCACTTCATGTTGGAGCAGAGTGACCCTATGCTGTTTGAATATGGAGTTTTTATAATTTATACAACCCAGAGGGAGCAGATCCTGCCACTAAGGTTTGCCACCCTGATAAGTAGCTGGAGCTGCTTGTTCCAGGTTTCTGGGTTCAAGTCTCTTTCATTAGATCTAACATCTCCCATCCACACACACCCAGCTGCAGAATGGAAACAAACTGAAAAAAATAGAAAGTGGGTTGTAATGGTTTGGCAGTTTTATGTAATTATGAATTCCAAAAATATAAATTGAATCATGCTTGTAAACTGATCTGTTAATCTGGGCATGATTAGGTTACGATTAGGGCATTAACTGGGCCTCCTCAGTAGGGTGTTGAGCCCGCCCCTCAGTGGGTGTGGTCTCAAGTATAAAAGGCAAGGCAAAAGACAGAGGGAGCAGATTTGAGAAGCAGATCTTTGAAAAGCAGTTCTGATGTTGGAGAGGATGCCCCAGGAAGAGAGAAGTGAGCCATTCACCTGATGGTTTACAGCTGACCTTGTGGAGCAAGTAGAGGAGCTGAGGCCAGAGAGAAATGCAGTCCCAGAAAGAGAGGAACCCACAAAGCCTAAATCCTGGCAAACATCGGCAGCTGTCTTGCTCCAACACATGACAATGGACTTTGATGAGGGAAGAAATGTATGCATTGTGGCCTGGTAACTGTAAGTTTCTACCCCAAGTAAATACCCTTTATAGGGGCCGGCTGTATAGCCTAGGGGATAGGGCGCCGGCTTACCACATGGGAGGCCTCGGGTTCGGTCCCCTGGCCTCTTCTAGCAGGCGGACGGCCTCGAGAAAGCAAGCCAACGTGGGCGGGGCACACCGCTGCGGGTGGAGCATGCTGCCACAGGCAAAGGCCAGCCCCCTCGAGCAAGGGCGAGCCCCCACCAGCAGGCGGGCTGCTACACTGGTGAGCTGACTTGGCAGGTCCCCCCAGCAGGGGGAGACAAGCAGACACAGAAGAACACAGAGAAAAATGAACACAGCAAGAACAAGCAGGAGGGGGGGATGTATAATAAATAAAAATAAATAAATAAATAAATAAATCTTTAAAAATAAATAAATAAATAAATAAACAAATAAGTAATGCCCTTTATAAAAACCAACCAATTATTGGTATTTTGCAAAGGCACCCCTTTGGCTGACTAATACATTGGTCAAAGAGTGAAGGTGGGTAGATGACAGCTGGAAGATGGCCACTGAGCAAGTGTCTGTGACTTCTCCAACAACTGCATTCCTTCTGGAAGTTCTAGGGGGAAATATGTCCCTTGTTTTTCCAGCTTCTAGAGGCTCCTCTCATTCCTTGGCTCATGGCAGAATCACACTGATGTCTACTTCCATTCTCACATCTCTTTTGATTTTAACCCTCCTCCCTCCCTCTTATAAGAGCATTTGTGATTACACTGAGGCCACCTGAATAAACCAAGAATATCTCTCCATCTCTAGATCCTTAACTGAATCACATCTTCATGTCCCTTTTTCCATGTAAGGTAACATATTCACAGGTTTCAAGGATTACAATCTGGACATATTGGGGCTGAGGAACATTATTCTGCCTACCACAAACCACAGACCAATATTAAACAATACTAAAGAATGAGAAGTATTGGGTCATAAGGTCAGAGACTTAGTAGAGCCATTTTAAAGAGTCTAGTCTTTATCCTGGAGGTGAAGAAGAGCCATTGAGGTTTATGTGATGAGTTGGGGATGAACAAAACCAAATCTTTAGGAGGCAACTAGAAGGGCATTATTCAGAAATAGTTGGATAATTGGAGTGAAGAGTACGAGGATTCAGACTACTAAGGTAGTTATTGAAATAATCCAGATTGGGATATAAGAAAGTAAATTAAAATGTTAACAGTGGGTGCGCGGGGGCTGGGGGGGGGAGAAAAGCCATAGTTTTAAGAGAAATAAAGGACTTGGCAACTTACTAAATAAAGGAATAAGTGAAATGATACAGTCTGTTTTAATTTTTAAGGCCAAGAGATAGGAGAAATGGAAGTGGTAGTTACAGCAGAGGAAAATAATTAAATAGGATATAGTCAAGATACTGAAGAATATTGTAGAAATATAAAGTAATAGAGATACAAGAAGGAATCAACAGTATTCAACAGAGTATTAAATTGAAAAAATGCAAGTCCTTTTAGGAAAGCCCAATTGATTTGTTGGAAAATATTATATTGCTTATTATTGGAATCAATATTTATTATTGATGACTCTGAGACCTAAATTCTGAAATGCAATCAAAATAATAAAAGATATAACTGCATTCTGTCAAGTTAAAGATAGGAGCATACAGAGGTTTTTAAGCCATCTTTAATCATATTCTAATTCATTTAAAAATTGTAGTTGCAGTTAAACATTTAACATGCAGTGTAAGGAAGCTGAAATAATTTTATGCAACTTCAATATCCAATAACATGGGTTTAATTAGAAAATAAAGTTAAATGTCCAACAAGAGATAATTAATGTGAAAAAAAAACTAAATGTTTTTCACACCTGAGCATAAAGTTTTTACAGCCAATCCAGTAGAACCGGAATAAATTTGTTTATATTGAATTATAATTTTAAGTATAAATCAATCACCCAGATATTCCAAACCTACTTATTTTATAGTGTATTTTATTTTTTAAATTAATTCTGTTTTCCTTATTACAAACACAGTACTTAGTACAGAATAGTTAGGATATAAATATATTTTAAAAAGTCCTAGGAAAAACTCATGTACCCAGATACTACCATCTATCCAGAAAATACCACTGCTAATAGTTTGATGTTTTACTTCTAAATCCCATTCTATGCTCAAATAAGTTTTTACTTATTTTTGGTAAGTTGCTATATTTTACTTAAGGATTCTACCAATTGCACAACCTTGAAAACATTCTAACCAATACACTATTGTTAGAGGTATATATTGTTCCAACCAATACCCTATAGTTAGACGTTTGGAGTTGTCCAACCAATGTCCTGTTTGCTATTATAATTTTCCTAATTTCTTTTTACTACAAATAGTGATGTGCATGTATAATTGACTTAAAATTAATTAGAAAAAATTTAAAATTGAGGGAAATCTAAAAATAAACTAAGTAGGGATCCATAAATATGTGCAAAACCACACATGACGCACCAAAATTCCCATTGTTCAAAATGCCAGGAACTGAGACTCCATTTCAACAAGAAGTATTATGTTGATATTTTGTTTTCTCTTAAATTGCTTTAGGCAATTAGCAAGGGGCAGAGTTGGGAGGTTGGAAGAAGAGCAGTAGTTGCCTTCACATTACTGTTCTTTACTGGGGAATAGAAAAAAATATTTCTCAGGGAAAAAGATTTATAGGAAAATAAATTGCACTCTATCACTCCCCAAATTTTATTCTCTTAACCTATGGATCTTAACAATTAACCCATAATAATTAAAATCAAGGGTGTCACAGAACCCTGGGGTGGAGAAGACCATTATTCTATCAGGCTAGTCCTACTCTCACTTCCTGATATTATGCCCCTATACCAAAAACTGCTCTTTTGGGTATCATCCCCTGTACCTCCCTTAAAAAAATAAATAAAAAGAATAAATAAAGGAAGACACAGCCAGGACCACCCCAAACTGCCCTATAACAGGCTGGTTGAGATTCTAAAGAAAGAGAGACAGTAAACACCAGGGTGATC
Organism: Chaetophractus vellerosus; assembly: GCA_004027955.1. Classification (NCBI taxonomy): domain Eukaryota; kingdom Metazoa; phylum Chordata; class Mammalia; order Cingulata; family Chlamyphoridae; genus Chaetophractus; species Chaetophractus vellerosus. The sequence goes on along the minus strand of PVKH010006816.1, from coordinate 1,072 downwards.
AGTCCAAAAGCATTTATTAGGGGACTCTTCTTACAGAGAGTTGCAGACCTCACAGTGGAAAACAAGACTGGCAAGAAGTCGACTTAAATATGTCATCTGAATATGTCATTTGTGGTTGGGGAACAAGAGTGGTTGAATGATTGGGGCTTGGGTGCAAGTTTTGGAAATCATCTGGGTATGTGCTCTCTTCTCAAAACAAAACACTCTAAGGGTGCACAGCATTCAGATTTTAGTAACCAAAGCTTTGCATGCTTCCAGGGAGTTATAGGGAGGGATGCCTGAGGAGGGGTCAGGGGCAAGATCAATTCTCAGTCAGGATGAAGATGCTTTGTGTATCGTACAATGTCTACCATTTAAATATTATTAATTCTTCTCCCCTTTATGAAAATCCAGGAAGAAATTAAAGTCTGAAATGTAATTCCACTTCAAAATTATTTTAAAATCTCAAAAAATAAAGACCATGTTTATCTTCCTCAATTTCTTACTCTGTTCACCCTCAGCCTGAGGAGTCTCATGGAATCCCAGGTAATTATTCTCTTGACTGGTTTTCCCTGAAATGAACAAAATTCTTTTAGGGTTCACAGTTAAATTAATTGGTCCCTAAATCCACATGCATTTGATTAAATATTTTTTTAAAATCTTAGAGCAGCACTGCTTGGGTCATTCTAAGAGTGATAAATAAAAAAATTGTTTTAAGTATTGTTATAATTTAAAGAGACTTTTAAAATTACAGGAACATATAGTATCATTACAGTATCAACCAAATACCCACAAAATTTAGAAAACATAAAAAAATCCTAAGTGTTCATAAGCAGTATACATCCTTAGTGCTACTCATACTCACTTTAATTCTGTCTAAGCTTCCTCTTACCAGAAGGACCATTTAGACCACCAAGATACAAAGAGAATAAAGGGAAAATGGTCTTGATTTAGCCTCAGCCAGGTGCCAATTAGCCTGTGCCAACTGATAGAGTTCACAACCTGAGAGTTAAACATCAATTAATAGAACAAGTGGTGAATTATGGCATAATGTTGACCATATCTCAGAAGGTGGGGAAGGGAGGTGGGGTAG
>PVKH010006815.1:0-20737 GCA_004027955.1 Chaetophractus vellerosus | reverse complement strand
AGCAGCGAGCGGCAAGAGGGGGTACTTCCTTTCCTCCAAGCCCCGCCTGAGCTTTCAGCCCGCCCCAGGACTCTGCGCCTGTGTGGAGTCTGCACTCTGGGAGCTCGATGTAGGGCCATGTTCTGTCAGTGTGTGCGCCAGGAGAGGCAGCAGCTTTGTGACTGCAGCAGGGACTGGAAGGACAGGCAATGGGAGCTAACTGGGCTAGTGGCACCTATTGTGTCTAAGAGGGGGTATGGTTCCAAGGAGTATACGAGGTGGAGCAAGGACACCCCAGCTCAACTTTCAGGCCCGTCAGTGCTAGTCTCACCAAACATTTATTGACGGTGCGGTGTGCTAGGGATTGTGATAGGTTTTTTTTACAAGTATCTCATTTCAGTTTTCCCACAAACCTGTAAGAATGGTATGATTTTTCCTGTTTTAGAAAGGAGTCGTGCCTAAGTTACAAAATCCGGTCTAGAAGTCAAAACTTCTGACTCCCAAGTCCAGGGTCACTGCCTACAACACAGCTACCTTGAATTACTTGAGACACACAAAAGAAGTTAGGAATGACCAAGGTTGTTTTGGAGTGTTACCCAAAAATGAGGCTGGGAGTTGATTCAGAAATCATTCAAAAGTGCAAATACAGAGCATTGACAATATGTTTAAAGTGCCTGTCCTTAATGAATTTACAATGTAGCTGGGGAAAAAAAGGATATATTCATAACAATGACTATGATTATTGATAGTGCTACTTAAGTCTTGATATACTAGAAAATATTTTTACAGCCTCTCCATTAATCTTCGCCATTCTTTATTTAAGTGGCATATCCTTTTTTCCTAGTGAATGAGTCATTTGAAATGTTTTTCAGTAGATAATGTTCCTAAATCAACCACAGAAAAACCAACAAAACAGCTGTGTTCTGTTGCAGTCCCTTTGTGACTCATGTATAACAGACCTGATTGCATTTTACACTCCCCCCCACTGTGAAAATAGCTTTGTTTCCTTTCTCACAATATAGTTAATAACTAGTGCATAACTATTTAAGGTATTCAAACAATAAAGTATCAGAAACATAGTAAAATCTGAAATCCTGAGAAAATATTTTAATATTTAATGTATTTAGATATTTTGTTGGCCATTCTTTCATGCATTTCTTGATTCATATGTAGAAACCAAATATTTATGTAAATCAACATAAATTTGTAAAATAAAACTATTACAGAGTCAGTAAATATACCTTGGAGAAAAATAGTAAATACAGACAAGCTTAAATTAAAAAAAAAAAAAAAAGTAAACCATCACATTCCCACCACCCAGAGATCACAACTGTTAATACTTTAGTGCATATCCTTCTGTGTTATGTGTATATATTTTTTTCAAAAAAGATCACATTATTTCGTAATCTGCATTTTTTCTAGTTAACAGTAGCCATCTTTTCGTTTCAGTAAAATTTCCTCATCTAATACCTAGATCATATTCAAATTTTTGTCAAGCCAAAATATACTTTACAGCTGGTTTTCCCAAATCACTAGCATCATTTCAGTAAATTTCCCTCTAATCTAATACCTAACTATATTAAAATTTCTGCCAACTCAAATTATTTTTTTATAGCCAGCTTTCCCAAAACAGTATCAAACCCAGACACACACATTGCATCCAGCTATGTCCCTTAAGTTTTTTTTAAATTTAGCTCTTAAGGAAAAACAAACAAACAAACAAACAAAGACACTGACAAAGAGACCAGGACACTTGAAGTGCAAAATTTCCCACCTTCTGGATGTGATTGGTTGCTTCAAGAGGTCATTGAGTTTGTTCCTCTAGAATTCTTATTTCCTGGAAACTGGAAGTTATATCTTAAGGCTCAGTGGATTCAAGTCAAACATTTTGGGCTAGCATACACCATAGATGATATAGTGTTATACTTCACGTTTCATTATGTTAGATGCAATACATGATACGTTGTTGACACTATTAGTTACGCTAATGTTGACCTCTGGGACAAGTGATGACATATATACTGTTTTTATCATGGGTTCCATTTTAAATATAAACTATTTTATAGACTCCATTTCAATGCTTACTCCTTGCTAATGCGATATACCCTAACATCTTATTCTTTCACAGAAAACTAATTTTGGTTTCCAAATATGCCTAATGCTTTTGCAGCATGTGACTCTGTACCTTGGAACATATGATTAGGGTGGAATGTGGTAGGCTAGAGCAGAAAGGAAAGGTCTTTGAATGCTAAAATAAGGAAACTGAAGTACAATCTATAGACTCAAAGGTGCCCTTAGAAAATTTTGAGGATAGTGACAACATCAGATTTGGGTTTTCAAAAAGTTCATTCTGGTATCAGTGGAGCAAGCAAGAGTTTGGAGGCTGCCTAAGATGAAGAAGGTTTAAACTAGGGCACTAGAAAGGAAAAGAGGGAACAGGGTTCAAGAAGTATTTTTTAAAGAAATAGCAAGAATCTAGTGAGCAATTGGACTGGGGAGGAGAGGGTATAACCGAGAATTAAGAATTAACAAATGATTACTGAATCATTATGATGGTAGAAGGCTCTGGGTTCTATGCCTCTAGGTTCTTGGCTTATGTCGCTTAAAAGCATTTAAGGACACGCCATAAGGTAGGCAAGAAAGTAAAGAGTTTATTAAGAAACAAGAAAAGAGGCGCCGGCATACCACATGGGAGGCCCCGGGTTCGGTTCCCAGGGACCTCTCCTAGCGGGCAGACCGCCTTGAGAATGGCAAGCCGCCATGGGCGGGCCAGAGCCACCGTGGGCAGGGCGAAAAGCTGCCACTGACAGGGCAAAAGCCGCCACGGGCAGGGCAGGTCACCCGCGAATGGAGCGCAGCCAGCCACCCGCGAACTGAAAGCCAGCCGTGAATGGAAACAGAAGCCGCCCACAAGCGGGGAAAGCCGGGCCTGCGCAGTGACCAGTCTTGGCGTGTCGCCGCGGGGGGGGGGGGGGGGGGGGGGGGGGGGGGGGGGGGGGGGGGGGGGGGAGATATGTAATAAAATAAATAAATCTTTAAAAAAAAAAAAAAGAAAGAAACAAGAGTACACAGTCCTAGACTGGATGCAGGGGTGTTACAGGATGAGTCCTGCACTTGTTGCCCTGGGTTGGGCCTTTTAAATCTTCCTCCTCTCCTTTCCTAATGTAGGAGTGGGGCCCCAGCTGTTTGCTGTTCAGATTGGTTGCCTTACAATCCCAGCTGGTTAGCTCTCAGGAGACCAATAGGAGGCCTGGTTTGGGGGTATTTGCTTCTTTTTGACTGCAGAGTTCCAAATAGGAGCACATGGTCGGGTCTCTGGGGCTCTTTCAGGCTTTTATCTTTAGTAGCTACCTTCCCCTCAGGAGGTTTCTGGTTGGGGTCTCACAGCCCTATTGTCTGCTAGTCGGAACCACCTTCCCTGTTTCCCATACTAACCTGCCTTAATTATATAGATGCTTTTTTTCTTTTCTAGTATATTATAGACTAGCCAGAAGTTAATACTGACATTGATAAGGGAAGTTTGGGACCCCAATCCCCCCTTACGGAATTCAGAGCCTTAGAAAAACAAATGGTCTCACACTCTCCCTTTCCCTCCTCCATCTTCTTCCCCAGGCCATCATTAGCAAGATAAGCATAGCAGCATGCATCTTTGAACTAAAAATTTACAACTCAAAACCAAGGATAGCTCCCTTTCTTATGACCGTGAGCTAAGACTCTAACTGCCTGCCTACACTTCTAGGAATTTTATCTCTTTCGCTTAGCAACCCACTAGCCAATGAATAGAAACGTATATAATCCCAAGAAAAGTGTTGGGGGGTGACCAGAATTTAGAGACTTTCTCTTTCTGGGTCCGCACGTAATAAAAACGTTTCTCTCCACCTCCTCTGAGTGCTGTTTTGAGTTATCTGAGGTCAATTTTCTGCTACATTACTTAATGTTGCTAGACTAGTCGTCTCCCTTGTTCATGCTAGCTATTGTGATGGTTATTCTAGACTGGTCTCACTTTTGTTTATGGTTATTCCAGGCTAGTTTATTCTTGCTACTGCAATAACCAATTCACCTTCCCCTGTTTGAATCCATGAAAACACTAAACACCTCAGATTTAGGGAGACAGATTTTTAGGCTAACGGGCAGTCTGACTTCCTGCTTTATGCTTAGCAATAAACTCTTTGCTCTCTTTGAAACCCTGGTGTCTCAGGACTTGGGTCATTGGCGCGCTAGGGCAGAAAAACCCGCATTTGCTCGGTAACAAGGTAAAAGAACTGTAAAATGATACTCAAGTTTTCTGATACGCCAGACATGGCGAATGATGCCTTTCACAAACACCAAGCCTAACAAAGGGAAGCAGAAGCAGGTTTTGAGATAAGCTTGGGATAAGGAAGAGGTACATTGACACTGGGACAACTAATTGGAGATGTCTTCTAGGCGGCTAGCTTTGGAACTCAAAAGAGAGCTGTCTGGGTTGGAGACAGTTTCGTTAACTGACTACATGTTTTTGGTAACAAAAGCCACGGGAAAGAAAGAGATCGCCCTGAGTGTGTGTAGAGAGGAGGAAGAGCCTCCAGACAAGATTCCTGGGAAATACCAACATCCAAAAGTGAGGGGAGTTAAAAAGCGAACCCCAGTGCCGCGAGTCCATACCCCTAGGCGGGAGGGGCTCACCAAAACATAGGCGCGTAGAGGCCCCGTAGGCCGAGGCAGGCAGCAGACTGCGGAGGCTCAACTCAAAAGGAGCCAACGAGAAGGGGACACGGGAGAAAAAGGAGCTCTCAAAGCAATGAGAAGTTAAGCGCGCAAGCCCCTGAGTCGCAACCCCAGGAGACCACCAGTTCGGAAACCAGCAACAGGAGGCCCCACTTACTCAGCTCACGCCCCGCCCACGGAGCGTACAGTTCCTCCGGGGACCCCGTCGCCCTCGGATTGGCGGAAAAGACCATGGGACCTGGAAGTTGTCTTTGTCCGGCAAGGGCTGCCCTTCCGGTTCCGTTGGGTCCCCCTTTGGCTCGGGTTCCCTGCCCCTCCCCCTTCCCGGAGCCCCGAGGGGCCGGAGCTCCTGGCGGTGCCGAATCCTGACGGCGGCCTTCCCCGGGGTCTGTAAGTGCGGAGGCGGCCGGAGCGCCGGGCGGGGGTGCGGGATCTCTCAAGATGGAGCCCCCCGGGGGTCATGGATTGGCCAGGACCCGCACTGGGATGGGGGCCGAGGGGCTGGTCTAGGCCCCGGGGTACTTAAGGAGCCCTTGGCCCGGCCCACGCTGCGCCCCGCCCCTTTCCCCTCCTCGCGTCCGGAGTGGGGAGCCTGAGGATGCCCGAGGGACCGCCTTCTGGGACCCCATCCGAGGGCCCAGTAGAGGGCTAGGACGCCCAATCTTGGCATTTTGAAGGCCCTGGGAAAACGAACCCTGGGAACGGGATCAAGGCAAGACCTTAGTGCCAGCCTGCGATAGTCACTAAGAGTGCTGACCTAGATTACTCTTTTGCCAATGTTTTCACTTAAATCGGCCTGTTGCCACAGCACCTTTTATATTACTGGAGCTATGCCAGGCCCTGGGGGTTCGTGAGATATCTTTCCAATTTTGAGGTTCAAGTTTGGGAGTCAGGTATAACAAAGAAGTGCTTCTGCGATTTAAGTATTAATCATAAATGTATGAACTTCCCAAGGGGCAGTTCCTGGGAAGGATTCAGAAAGTGACATCTAAATTGTACTTCCTAGAGAGGATAAGGTGGAGAAGAGCTTTTCAAGCAGAAGGAACAGTTGCAATGACTTTGTGAAATGACTGAGCATAACTTGTGTGTGAAGTGGAGGAAATGGGGGTGTGTTGTGCATAGGATCGAATATGAGATTGGGAAATAGACTGAGGTCCAGATAGTGAAAGTCTTAATTCTAAAGGAGATAGGTAGTTTTTGAAGAGTTTGAGCAGGGACTGATATTGTCAGATTTGTACTGTAGAAAGCCATTTCATTTTGGAGATGAGTCTATGGAAAAGGGATATCCTTAAACTGATTCTGGACTCTAGCTAAAGCCAATGAGTTACATTGGAGATGCTTTTGAAGGGGATCAGTCTAGTGAGAGGTAATGAAGTCCTGAAATAGAATTATGAAAGAGTTATTGTAAAGGAGGTCAGTATGCTAACGTGAATAGTGTCAAGACTCCATAATTGAGGGAGACAAAGATGACTTCTAGTTTTAGACTTTTGCCATTTAAAGCACAGTGATGCCATTATCAGAAACAAAATCATAAGCTTAGTGTAAATTACAAATGCATTTTTTGGACATGTTGAATTAAAGAGCTAATGTGGTATCCACCTGGAGCTGTCCAGTGTAGAGGTAGAAATGCAAATGTGGAGCTGAGGATAAAGGTAAAGGTTTGCATCATCAGCATAGAGGTGGAAGCCATGGGAATAGCTGACATCAGGAAGAGAGTATGGAGAAACAAGGAAATATTTAGAAGGGATGGTTGCATTTTTGAGGCAGAAAGAGTTAGAGGAGCTAGTAGTGTAGTTCCAGTAGCATCAGAAACAGAGCAGGAGGTGAAACATACCAGTGCAGGATTCCAGAAACCAAGAAGTCCCAGAAATCAAGAGAAAAGAATTTTGAGGAGGGCCCACTGGGTCAATTCATACAGAATACAGAGCATTTGAGGAATGAGAAGAAAAAAAAAGTGCATTTTTTAACTTAGAGGTCCTTAGTGACCTTTAAAAAAGCAATTTTAGTAGAATAAAAAAGTGATAAGATTATGGTAAATGAAATAAGGAACCTCAACTGGTTTTGTGTTCAGTGGAAATGAGAAAAGTTCTCACAGAAGGATTTCACAAAGAAAATTGACAGGATTTATTTGTTTGTTTATTCACCTAACAAATGCATAGAGAGCATGTACTAGGCACTATTCTAAGCTCTTTAAAAATATTAACTTATTTAATTTTCCACAAAAAAACCTATGAAGTAATATTATTTGTTAGATGGGAAAACTGAAGGACAGAAGGGTTAATTAACTTGCCCAAGGTCACACAGCTAGTAAGTGTTTGATCAGCTCTCAGTCCCAGGAAACCTGGTTCCAGAGTCCATGGTTTTACCCAATGCACTATGCAGTGACTAAATATGGGAGTCAAAGGAGAGGGGAAAACTCAAGTACAGATAGGCTTATTGATAAAAAATGGAGAGGCTTGGAAGGAAACCCAGGTTGAGAAGAAGGTAAGTTTTGAATTTATGTTTATGTCATATATATATATATATATATATATTTTTTTTTAATTTCAGTTCCTCCTGTCTTAGGATCTTGTATTAGTCAGCAGAAGGGGTGCTGATGCAAATTACCAGAAATCTGTTGGCTTTTATAAAGGGTATTTATTTGGGGTAGAAGCTTACAGTCACAAGGCCATAAAGCATAAGTTACTTCCCTCACCAGTCTCTTGCCACATGTTGGAGCAAGATGGCTGCCGGTCTCTGTGAGGATTCAGCCTTTTTCTTCCTCCTGAGGCTCTGTGATCCCAGTTCCCTCTGATCTCAGCTGTAGGCTAGTATATGGCTCATCTCTCTCCCTGGGGCTCTTTTCTTTCTGGGCTTCTCAGCTGCTCAGGACTTCGGTCTCTTCAGCTGCAAACTATCAGGTGAACGGCTTGGCTTTCTCCCCAGGGCTCCAGCATCCAAAACTAAACTCTTCGCCATGTATTTAGTTCTGTGTGAGTGCCTGCCCACCAAGGGGTCAGGGACTCAACATCCTACTGAATCAAAGCCCCAATCTTAATTTAATGAAGTAAAAGTGAAACATCTGGATCTAATACAATCTAATAAGCCCAGAGGAACAGACCAGTTTACAAACATAATCCAAAATCTATAACAGACCTCTTCTACTCTGTGCAAATTTAGGTCAACTTCTTCAACTCTCATGTACTGATCTATCATTTACTATCTATAATCAGGTCTCCTCTTTAGCTTCAGACCCTTGTATCCAACTACCTAATGTTTCTTAACCTTTATATCATACTGGCTCCTCAGACTCAATATTTTTAAGACCAGATTCATGATGATTTCCTCCAGTATTTCCTAGGTTAGTGAATGACACTAGGCAAAGATATGCAGTCACTCAAACCAAATATCTTGCAGTCATCTTGACCCTTCTTCTCGCATTCCCTACCTTGGTCACCAAGTCTATCAGTTCTTAGTTTGAAATATCCCTCAAATTTTATATCATCACTGCCTCATCATTCTGTCTTGATCTGTTATGTTAAGAACGTATTAACGGGGAAACGGATGTGGCTCAAGCGATTGGGTTCCTGTCTACCATATAGGAGGTCCAGGGTTTGATTCCTGGGGCTTCCTGGTGAAAGGTAAGCATGGTGAGCTGGCCTGAGCAGAGAGCTGGCCCACGCAGAGCATTGGCCTGCACAGGAGTGCTGGCCCGTGCAGGAGAGCTGGCTCACACAGGAGAGGTGGGCCCATGCAGAGAGATGATGCAACAAAAAGTGACACAGAGGAGAGACAATAAGAGACACAGACCAGGGAGCTGAGGTGGTGCAAGAGATTGAGCGTCTCTCTGCCACTGCGGAAGGTCCCAGGATCAGTTCCCAGTGCTGCCTAAAGAAAAGACAAGCAGACACAGAAGAACACACAGAGAGCAGACAGTGAGTGCAAAACAATAGGGGCAGGGGGAATAAATAAAATAAATCTTAAAAAAAAAAGCATATTAAAAGGTCTCCTTCCCTCCACATCCACTGTTTCCAGGCCTTTTAACATAAATTTAAGTTTTGATTTAGTGAGGTTTAGATAATGCAAAAATTTAGGCATCATGCATTTGAAGTGATAGAGAAGTAGCTAGTGGAGGTATTTTTCAGTAGCTTGAAATGAGGTTAAATTTGGGTAAGGTTGGTCATGGAGATATTGATTTAGGAATTTTTAACAGAGAGAGATAATAAAATGTTGGGACACCAGATAGGCTGCCTGGGAAAGTAAGCTATGGAAAAGTATAGCAAAAAAGTCAAGGACTGAACTTTGAAGGATATACTGACTTTACACAATTTAGTGAAGCCTTGAGGAACAGACCAACAAAAGAATGGTAGAAAACTGAGGCCAGTAGTTAAATAATGTGTACTACTTCTATATAACAATTTAAAAAGAATGACCTTGGGGCCGGCTGTAGCTCAATTGGTAGAGTGCCAGTTTACCACGTGGGAGGCCCTGGGTTTAGTTCCCAGGGCCTCCTTGAGCGGGCAGACCACCTTGAGAAGGCAAGCTGCCATGGCAGGGCAAAGCCGCCGGAGGCAGGTCAAGCCCCCGCAGGCAGGACAAGCCGCCTGCAAGCAGGCAAGGCTGCAGGGCGATGAGTGACTCGGCATGCTGCTGCAATGGGGGTGGGGGGGGGTGGAGACAAGCAGACACAGAAGAACGGGAAAATCAACCCATCAAGAACAAGCAGAAAGGGGGGGGGATATATAATAAAAAAATGACCTTGATCTATATTTATTCAACATAAATTTCTATCAAATTTAATAAGTGAAAAAGCAAGTTTCAAAACAATATGTCCAGTTTATGTATACAAAACATACATTTACCTTATATATTCTATGACTAGGCATATGAAAATGTTATTTTTAAAATGGGTGGAGGGAAGATCTGGAAGGGCCAAACTTAGAACAAACTGTACTGAGTGAAAGGCAGTTGGGAGAGGGGACTTTTACTTTATCTACCAATGTTCAAAAAAGTTCAAGGAAGGGTATATTTCAATATATATTACCCACAAATTAAAAATAAAAACAAAACAGAAGAGTGAGAACTTGGAGAGTATAGTGTCATGAAAGTTAACCAAAAGAGAAAAGAATTGAGATTTATGAAAGAAAGACTGCAGTGTAATACAGCCTTTTTGAAAAATGATTTATTGTATTAAGGGACAAACAGAAAGCTTTTCTATCTGTATAATAAATTCCAAAGCTGTATGTCAGTCTGTTTACTCATCTACTTCATGAAAGTCCCCTTTTCTTTCAACTTGGAGGGCCAGTGAACACAGGAATGGCACACATTACCAGCTGAGTTCCTGACAAAGGGAAATAAATCAAAAGGGCATGGGAATGGGGAGTGGGTGTAGTTCAGTGGTTGAGTGCCTGCTTCCCATGTACAAGGTCCTGGGTTCAATCCCTGGTACCTCCTACAAAAAAAAGTCATAGGATTAAGCATTAGGAAAGAGACCTAGGCTCTAAGATAGGCACTTTTATGAAGTAGATGAGGAAACAGATTGGTGTACAGCTTTGAAATTTTGTTATATAGAATAGAAAAGCTTTCTTTTTCACTAGTTATTACAGGATTTGAGATTAAACACACACACACACACACAAAAAAAAAAAAAACAAGTGAAAAAAACCAGGTACTTTATCACTGCACAGCAAAACACATCTGCTAGAATATTTGCAGGTCTTTTTTTTCCCTCCCCCTGAGATGGCGCCCTGGTCTGTTTGCTCATTGTTTGTACTCCTTCTCTGCTCGTAGTTTTTGCTTGTTCCCTGCTCGTTGTTTTGCTCATTGTCTTGCTTGTTATTTTTAATTTTTTTTTGCTCTTGTCCGCTTGTTGTCTGTCTGTCTTCTTTAGGAGGCACTGGGAACCAAACCCAGGACCTCCCACGTGGGAGGCAGGTGCTCAACTTCTTGAGCCACATCTGCTACCTGCAGGTCTTTTATGATTACTCTTGTTGGAATAAAGTAAATTTTTCAAATCAGTTGGCACATTTGTTATGAAAATAATTTTGGAAAAACTGTAAATATAAGCAGATCTTAAGTGATCTTAAGTTAGAATATTCCTATCCCATTGATGTTCAAGAAATGGTACATTCAGACATTGCTAATAGAAATATTTCTTGCATGGATTTTTTTTTTGCTTGAACTTCCTTTTTTGCTTTATAGTTACCTACAATAAGATGCACAGATCTTAAATATACAGTTTGATGAGTTTGACCAATGTATACACCCATGTAACCAACACCCAAATCAAGATATAAAACATTTTCCTTACCCCAGAAGGATCCCTTGTACCCTTTTCCAGTAATCACTCCCCTATCTCTACTACCAGGCAACTATTCTGATTTCCATTATTCAGTTAGTAGATTCTTGAAAATAGACATACAAGAGGATGGTAAAGATTCCCACTTTTTAACTCTCCTTTTAGTTTGATATTCAGGTATACCATCTGTCTCTTCAAGTAAGGATTTTAGAACCTTAGGTCTGAAGAGACTTTAATAATCATCTAGATGCAGAGGGGTATAGTGACCTATCCTGGATCTTACAGCATTTTATGAGGCAGAGTCTAAGATGCTAGGTCTCTTTCCTGATGCATAGTGTTGTGCTGTTCTCATTTGTTTCCCATTGTCAGGAACTCAGCTGGTAATGTGTTACATTTCTGTCTTCAGTGGCCTTCTCACTTTCTTTCAAGGATAAACTGGACCATCTCATGATATCTTAGGCTTTGAACATTGAATGTACATGGTAAAATAATAATGCGAAAATAATTTAATGATTTTTTTTTAATAACTGCTTATCTCTGTGTGATGAAGAAATAGGCAGTAGCACAATCATCTGTTCTGGAAATGTAACTGGTTAGTATAATGGGGACTTGAAGAAGGGGAGAAACAGAAGAAGAGTTAGTATGCCCTTGCATCAACCCAGGCAATAGATGTTAAGGACCTGAACCACTGCAATGATAGTAAGAATGGGGAGAGAGAGAATTTGGGAAACATTTTGAGGATAGAATGAACTGAATATGGTGACCAAGTCTCTATTCTACCTGATCAATTCTTTACTTTCTTTCAGTTACTAGAAGCTTTTCTATAATCTAGAATTATTTGAGTGATTTTTATGAATATTTTGAATAATTGTTACTATATTTGGAAGTTACCTACATTTGTCAATTCTGAATTCAAGTGTATACATCATTTGTAATCTATTTTATTTGCAAATTTTATTAAGTTTCAGTCTACAAAGATGAATACACAAACAATGGTAAAATAGCATAAAGTTAAAGTGATAAAGTAAGGGAAAACAAGAATAAGGGGAAAAATGCAATCAGGAATATGAACTAATGCATAAATGGCTTACCATTAAAGTCCTCTATACTTGACACATATTTGACTTTAAGTTGTACTTTTGTTTTTGTTTTTGAACATAAATCTTTTATTGCCATATAACAGATACACCAAAAAGTATACAAATCATAACTATACAGCTCAATAACACAAACTTGCTCTAAATTGTTCTTTTTGTTTTTCCTTAATATAAACTTTTAAAGCATAACACAAATACTTGAAAGTATACAAATCATGCATGTACAGCTCAAGGGACATTCTTGGTTGTGTGCTTGTAATACCTCCTCACAAAGTAAGGAGGTAACATTATCCATAAGGTAAAACTTCAGCTAGCCTAGTTTAATGCATGGATTTTGGTATCACACAGTTTGGGCACAAGTCTCAGCTCTAATACATAACATCTTCTGCCTCTTTTAAGTTGGGCAAGTTATTTATGTTCTTCAAACTTGAGTTTCCTCACATACAAAATGGGGTAGTACTACTACCTCTTAGGGATTTTGAGGGAGTAAATGGGTCAATTTAACTAAAGCACTTATCACTATACCTGGCACATAGCAAAGACTCAGTAAAGTTAGCTATCATTTATCTTATTATTATTTTTTAAAGATTTATTTTTTTATTTTATTATATATCCCCCCCTTTCTGCTTGTTCTTGCTGTGTTCATTTTTGCGTTCTTCTGTGTCTGCTTGTCTCCCCCCGCTGCGGTGACCTGCCGAGTTAGCTTACCACGCGGCGGCTTGCCTTCTCGAGGCAGTCTGCCTGCTCGAGGAGGCCCCGGGAACCGAACCCGGGGCCTCCCATGTAATAAACCGGAGCCCTACCAATTGAGCTACGGCCGGTTCCCTATCTTATTTTTAAATAAAATTAAGTCAGTTCATAAGAAATAAAATCATTCCTTTTTATTTTAGCTGCTTAAAAAGGAAAATATAAACATTTGTTTAAAATTTCATTTTAGGTTGTCAAAACTATTTTGGAAATAAATCCTAGATAAAAATTTGTCAGGACACTCAGAAGAGAATATCATGATAATGAAGAACATCTCTACAATGGTTCAAAAATAATTTTATAGGGAACATTAAAAATTATTATGCCAGGTTTTGTTGAATGAGCTGTGTAAAGAGTAGCAGTTAGTCCTTGCCCTCAAGTAACTAACAGTCTATTGGGAAGAGAAACTAGTAACAGGAAACAATTAAAGGATAAACTATGTAGCCTGGCAATAAGAGTTTATCAAAGGGATTCAATAAAGTGGGCTGACATATATTAGGGAAAGCTTCCTAAAATAAACAGAATAAATTTTCCTCAGACTCTTGAGCTACAACAGAAGATCAAAGCAAGCACTTTCCTGGGATACCTGTTGGCTCCTCCTGTGACTTTATTTTTTTTTAAATAATTTTTTATTTTTATTTTAAAAGATATTTAGATTATATAAATGTTACATAAAAACCTCCTGTGACTTTAATATTTGTTTAATCTTTTGAGAATTGATGGATAGGAAGCAAACTAAACCTTACTCCAGTTATTCGTTTTTGAAGCAGCAAAGAACTATATCCTTAAGGATAGCTACCTAAAGCACTGTGAATGCTGTCCTAATATAGTGGAAGCAATTAATGATCATTTTTGGGTGTGAGGAGGAAAATATTCAACTGAGGGTGATCACGGTAAACTTGAGACCAACTAAGCTCTCAAACCACTCTTCTTTGGCCACTCTAAAAAACAATCCCATTTATTACAACTTAAGGTTATAACTTGGAACATTTACTATTTACAGAATGAATGTGTTAAACTACTCTAATTGCTAAAACTGACCAGTGATAATGCAATTTTGTTTTAAATTACTGATACATTCCATGCATCTTTTAGATTTCTTCTTTTTATTTGATAGTCACTAAATTGATAGAAATTAGTTTTGTCTTTTCTCTGATGCTACACTTGCTTTTCTACATCCCTCCTCTCTCAATGTGGTTTTTATCATTATTGTAATTATTACTTATACATATACATATAGAATATAACACAAGGGAAAAGTTTATACTTTATGTATGTATATTTTTGTTAATCTACCTGTGCCATAGCAGTTCCTCCTGCTAAATTTCACCTCTCTTACAATGACATTCTCATTCAGCTAAACTCCCTGTTTTTCATTTTCTATATCCACTTAATTATATCTTTTGTTATTTTTTTCCTTGCTCCTTATTCCCAATTTCACTCCGTTCTAGCCCCTCATGGCCTCAGGTCTGTAATGCTTCTGCAGACACTAAGCCGTTCTTACTAACAATTCTTCCTTCTTTCCATTGTCAAACCAATCCTATAGGTTCAACAAATGCAAATTGAGCACCTACTGAGCATTTAGTACAATATTAGATGATGGGGTTACATACCAGTTTGAACAAAAGAGGGTTTGGACTAGCAATGGGACAAGCAGTTTGGCTGCAGTAAAGTTGAAGTTGAAACAAAAGGAATGTTTGCTTAAGATGCAGGTTCCTAGTTTCAGCTTCACTGAACAGGATAGAGATGTTCTCCCTAATGTCATAGAACTTTCAGTTTTTAGGGGAAGGCTTATAATTAAACAAGTATTTAATAAAGTGTTTTGAGTGCTGTAATAAGAGTATAGGGTGCTATAGGCCTAGTAGTGACAACTATTCTAGTCTAAGGGATCAGAGAAGGACCTCTCAGAGGAAATAAAATCTGAAGGATGAGTCAGATTTGGCTAAGAGGTGGTATTCAGACAAAGGACACAAGTATGCTAAGGCTGAAATCAAAAGAGCTTTATCATGCACCAGGCACTGAGGAATAAGTTTAAGACCTGGAATCTGCTGTCAGGAGTTAATATTCTATGAGACTTCACAATACAGTGTCAGAATTTAAAATTATGAAGATTGGGCTTTGGGGTCCAAATGTGGCCAGAAATAGCTGATTTTCTCAAATGACTCAACTAAAGGGTTGTTGAAAGCAATAAGTACAAGGTGAAGTTGTTGGTGCACTGAGATTGGACAGCTGTTTCTCAAAGAGTGATCAGATATACCGACTGATCTCTCAGAAAATGGGGATATAAATACGGAATGCCAATTTATTAATTTACAATGACTGGTGCACTGGAATTATCATGTTGGTATGGCTAACTCATCCTTCCCTTTAGGGAGACACACGGGAAACCCAAGTTATGATCAGAAAATCATTTGGAGAGTATGGAATCAGATGATGGAAACTTTCTCCAAAGGATTCGCTATATAAAGGGAGTAATAATACAGAGTTGTGTTATTTTTGTTTGTTTGTTTGTTTTTTGGCAAAGACAACTTCTCCATGCTTCACTAGGTTATACCAATGTTTAATTATTACTAGGTTCACTTAATCAATCCATATTTAAGAGAGTAGTCTTTATCCAAGAGGCAATGGGAAGACACTGAAGCACTTTAGGAAGGGGTGGGATATAATTAGATCTGTGTTTTTGGAAAAATGACGTGGTGGTGTAGAAGTTGGATTAGAAGGAATAGTAGCTGGAAACTAGGGAAACATTTAGCAAGCATTTCTAGTAGTCCAGATTATGAGTAATGGTGAATGCACAATAAGAAGAAAGAACAGAATTAGGTTAGATCCACCTTATTCTTATTCAGGTACCCACTAAGTGGTTCACCTGATTTTTCTATATCAAGTATTTTCTTTACTTTCTATATCCAGATATTCTTCTTAAAAAGAGTTTAGATTTGTCCACAATGCACGAGATAAAGACCTATGTCTTTGATATTATCCAAAGTTGTCACTTTAGGTCTGTGACTTTCATTTTATTGCAGAAATTCTTGTTTGAATAAATTCACATCAGTTTAAACAGAAGAGGGTTTACCCAAGAATGGAACAAGCAATGTGGCTGCAGTTCTTTAAAATACAAAGCAAAGGAAAACAGTGTTTTGCCTTTGTAAAACAATCAAGGTCTCAGTTTCATGGAAAAGAAATTACTTTTTTTGTTTTGGGACGCTTAGTTTGTTTATGAAACCTGATAGAATTCTCGTATCAGAAGGAAAAAAAACACCGTTGGCCAAAGGCAAGCACTGTTCTTGTTATTAAGTATCTTAAAAAATTGAATGAATGCCAATCTAATTTACATTGATACATGTTCATTCCTTAGGTGCAATTTACACCTAAGTTGGTAAGAGGTGATTTTTTTTTAAAACTGCCTTTGAAAGCTATTATAGTAGCATCTTCTCTCAAGGAAAATTTTCATTTGGATACATATAAGCAGATGTGATAACACAAGTTTGTTTTTAGAAGATAAATCCAGGTTTTGTAATTGAATTTTCTTAAAGTCAACCTTTTTACATTTCTGTTCTTTAGGTCTGCCAAAATGTCTGAAAGATCAGATCTCCTTCACTTCAAGTTTGAAAATTATGGAGATTCAATGTTACAAAAAATGAACAAATTAAGAGAAGAGAATAAATTTTGTGATGTTACAGTTCTTATAGATGATATTGAGGTACAAGGGCATAAAATTGTATTTGCTGCAGGTTCCCCCTTCTTAAGAGACCAGTTTTTACTGAATGATTCCAGAGAGGTGAAAATCTCCATATTACAGAGTTCCGAAGTGGGGAGACAATTGCTCTTATCCTGTTATAGTGGTGTGCTGGAATTCCCTGAGATGGAACTGGTAAATTACTTGACTGCTGCGAGTTTTCTTCAGATGAGCCACATTGTAGAACGGTGCACGCAGGCCCTGTGGAAGTTTATAAAGCCAAAACAGCCAATGGATAGTAAAGAGGGATGTGAACAACAGAGTGCGTCTCCCCAGTCAAAAGAACAACAGGGAGATGCCAGAGGTTCTCCAAAGCAGGACTCACCTTGTATTCATCCATCTGAAGACAGTATGGATATGGAGGACAGTGATATTCAGATTGTTAAGGTAGAATCTATTGGGGATGTCTCAGAGGTTAGAAGTAAAAAAGATCAGAACCAGTTTATTTCTTCTGAACCCACTGCTTTACATTCATCAGAGCCCCAGCACTCACTGATAAATTCAACTGTGGAAAACAGAGTAAGTGAAATAGAACAAAACCATCTCCACAATTATGCCCTATCTTATACAGGCAGTGATAACATCATCATGGCCTCAAAAGATGTCTTTGGGCCTAATATCCGAGGTGTAGACAAAGGCCTACAGTGGCATCACCAATGCCCAAAATGTACCAGGGTGTTTCGTCACCTGGAGAACTACGCCAACCATTTAAAAATGCACAAACTCTTTATGTGTCTACTCTGCGGCAAGACTTTTACTCAGAAAGGGAACCTTCATCGACATATGCGTGTGCATGCCGGCATTAAACCTTTCCAGTGTAAGATCTGTGGGAAAACCTTTTCTCAGAAGTGTTCCCTACAGGATCATCTTAACCTTCACAGTGGAGATAAGCCCCATAAGTGTAACTATTGTGACATGGTTTTTGCACATAAGCCTGTTTTGAGGAAACACCTTAAACAGTTGCATGGCAAAAACAGCTTTGATAATGCCAATGAAAGAAATGTACAAGACCTCACAGTGGATTTTGATTCTTTTGCATGTACAACAGTCACAGACTCTAAAGGCTGTCAGTCACAGTCTGATGCAACACAGGTCCTGGATGCAGGTAAATTGGCCCAAGCTGTCCTGAACTTAAGGAATGATAGTACTTGTGTGAATTGAATAGGGGCTTCATGCTCACAGTTAGAACTGACTGAGAACGGGGCAATAGTCTTGAGTCTTTCTAGGAGTGATTTTGCTAATTTGACTTCTCCCATGCCTCTGTGCAGGTCGAGTCAAAGCACTAATAGACCAGGCAATTTACTACTTGGAGTGGTCTTGCCTTTTTCCCTCTCCCATTTTATGTTTTGAATTGTTTATCCTGTTGTGTCTGTTTTCATGTTCCAAGGGAGTATGCCATTTGTTTACCTAACATTGATTTGTGTCTCAGACTGACACTATTCTAGGCTTTTCACTGAGCACATTCTGAAATTACCATCAAGATAATAGCATCACCTATTCTCCACTAAAAGATGCTAAGTGAATAATATGTTTCTTTGACAGAAAATAGGCTGAGATATAAAGTGATATTGCTGTTGACCTGAGTATGTGATAGAACTTCTGATTGCCTATTGATAATTCAACTATGTTTGAAAAATGAATGAATCTGCTTCCTACCATTTGCACTTGTGTTGGATCTGGTTATAAAAAAATAATTTGCTTTGTTTGGTACTCTTTACAACAGTATTATGGCCCTTTCATTGAATTGTTCAGCAACACATGCAGACAAATACTTAGGGATCACCATAAGGACCATAGTCAGCAAAGGATAGAAGTATGGTTATTCAGTAGCACTTATATGGAGGTTTTCCTGGCCATCCCAACAAGAGGCAGTCAGATGTGGAATATTCTTATTGGTGTTTTTGAAGTCAGGATTGCTCCAGGCACACTTAAAATGTGCTAAAGTATAATAGTCTCTCAAAAAAGGGGCTATTTGGTAGTCTCTGAACTTTGATTCAGAGATTAGCCATCAGAAAGATGAGTTTGTCCATTGTCTCTGAATTCTCTGAACCTTAATTTCTAAAATGAATGAATAAAGTTAAGTGGGTCAGAGAAGGAGCAATTGGATTTTTGCATTCATATTTTCCTCTTTAAGATACACAGCCCCACCTTGTCATATCTTAGTGATAGATCATTAATGGAAAGTTCATCTCCCAATACGGAAAAACAAAGCAACTATTTTTCTTAAAGCATACGTTATACTTGAGGGAAAAAAAATTTAATCTTACTTGTTTCTGACCCATGAGTTAAGTTTAAGTAAAAAGAGTGCTAAGGTCCTCAGAGTACCTTCAGAGGTCATTTACTCCACCTCCATTTTAAATTGGGGGTCTGACCAAGGTTGCCCAAGGTAGATGACTAAATATGAGCTGTCTCTTTACTTCCTTCCGTTCTCCCCAGCCTTAAAAAGATCTAGTACATTATCAAGAATAATATACTAGCAAAAAGCCACCAGCTTTGTGTTTCACCTTTATGTATCGCTTTTGGCTCTCTAACACAGCCTAGACTTAACCAGCAAATATCACAGAGGGATTTATTTGTTAGTTAAAATGTTTTCTGGTTAGAGTGAGTAGCATATAACTGATTTTCTGGATGTTGGTTAGGGAGAGAAAGGGCATTACTGGCAAGTAAGAATAATGTGAGAAGGATCCAGATGTGAAACTGATTTGTCTGGAAGCAGTGTTTCTTTAGTTTCCATCAAGTTTTTCTGTTTCCATTTTTAAGCTATGAGAGTGCATGCACAGATAAACCCCAAATTAGGCTTAATGGTATATTAGGATGGGATTTTAAAAGTTGTTATAATTTGATGCATTTGCATGTGAATATGATTTGAGGTATAGTTTCTAACATTTGTTCAAAGACTTAAAATGAGAATACAATTGAGTGATAAGACCAGTAGGTACCTTATGCTTAAGGTCACTCATTATTTTTGGTCTAATGATGTTTCCTAGAATTCTGATTTTTATATGATCCAGCCAAAGAGTACCAGTTCTATGAAACATATCAACCAATGTTTTCAGTATTTTCTCAGAACATCATTTCATCACTGGGAAATTTCAAACTGGAGTGCTTCTTTTGCTCACATTCATGTCCTGTTTTTGTTACTGGTTTGAAGACTAAACAGCATGAGTTCCAATAAGATTGGTCTCGTTGGTTGGAGACTGTTTCTGGGTTCACTCAGTCATTCAAGAAACAGTTACAAAGCACCTGCTGTTGCCAGGCCCTACGCTAAACACTAGGGATATGAAGGTAAGATTGATATAGTCCCTGCCCTCATGGAGCTTATAATCTCATGTGATTTTTAGTGAGACGAGGTCTCAATTTGATTTTATAGTAGGAGTAATAAAGAAAACTGCCTTTCTTTCTTTGATTTAAAAAGATCATCTTGATGGTTTTGTCTCAGTAAAACATGTAATTCTCACTTTTTCCAAGTACAAATCATTGAAGTAATTTACCATCTCCATTTCTTGGCTGGAGAGGTATTCTATATTAATTTTGATGGGACTTGACTTTTCTCCTTCTTTGTGTATACATGTTTCTTAGATTGTATTGCAAAATGGTTATACATTTTATAGGGAAGATGACTTTAAAAACTAGTCAGATTCTTGTAGAGGAGGAGAATTTTTAAAACCTTAGTTATTCAGCATTTGTATTTTATGGATCCCCAGGATAACTAAAAAAGAGGACTTTCTACCATAGTTTGGTTTAAAAACAAATTACTGTGCCACAGTTATTTATTATTTAATATTAAAAACAAACTCCAAACTGGCTGTGAGGTAAATCAGATGTGGTTTTCATTTGTATTAATTTCTTTATTAGAAAATCTATAAATGGGGGGTGATAAGAGTCACTGCTTCTAAAATGTTGTCCTAAACAAACATCCCAGAACATCTTATTTCAGCTGGTGAATAGCTGTTCTAAATCTGTTGTATGTTAGACATACTATAAACTATGAACTACCTCTTCACTTATTATGGGGAAGTTTCCTTAATAAAAGTGTGACAATTAAAGCTCTGGTGTCTGGTTTATTTTCTCATTCTCTCTCCTCCTCTCCTTTTCAATTGCTTGAATTGGAACTCAAGAATGCCCTCTTCACTCTTTTTGTAAACCGCTATTTTTGTTGTTATTGTTATTTGTTTCTCTTTTTTTTTTAAATTTATT